>PVIU01011623.1:0-63846 GCA_004026605.1 Ondatra zibethicus
CTATCTCATCTGCAGGTATTATCTTTTTGGGAACCGAGTCTTGTTGAATGCACTCCTTCCTAGGCCGGGAGGGATGGGGGTGGGCCTTGGACTTCCAACAGGGCAGGGCACCATGCCCTCTTTCAAGGAAGAAGGGGAAGGGAGGAGGGGTGGGGAGGTAGTGGGAGGAGACCGGGAGAAGAGGAAGAAAGGTAAAAATTTTATTTCTTTAATTATGTTTTTGAATGGAAAAAATAAAACAAAACAATGTATGGGAAAAAAAAAGAAAAAAAAAAAAAAGAAAATGCCGGCTTTCTGGGCCATCCTGCCAGGGCAAACTCTGACTCTTTCAGGCAGGTGGTCCGACCAGGGAACATTTGAATGTGGTCTGTGAGCAGAATGCTGCAGCTTGCTTGCTGGCAGGGACCTTGAAACGCCATAGAATTGTGGCTATAAACATGGCTACAGCCGGTACTTCCGCCATGAGGCTGGAATTGCAGAAAGCTAAGGAATGGGCTGGATCTAGCCGTCAAAGCCACGGCTTTTATCCTAACCATATTGCTTGGTAAATTAAAGAATTGTGTAGTCAGAAAAAGAGATTCAAAGATGAAGAAAACCTCTAAATGGTTTACTGTGTGTTAAAAATATATGCAGGCTAAAGATTAAAGTTCTTAAAAAAGAAAGAGAGTAGTTGGGTGTGGTGGTACACACCTTTAATCCCAACACTTGGAGGCTGAGATAGATTGACCTCTGTGAGTTCAAGGTGTGGTAGCACACACCTTTAATCCCAGCACTGGGGGAGGGGGGCAGAGACAGGCAGATCTCTGTGAGTTCAAGGATAGCCTGGTCTACAGAGTGAGTTCCAGGACAAAGATACACAGGGAACCTGTCTCAAAAAGCCAAAAGTTAAAAGTAAAAACAAAAGAAATAGAGGTTAAAATAAAGCCACATAAAGATGGAAAATACACAGAGAATCTTGATATGTTTGCTATTATGCTCTCTTTGCATTGTTTGAATGCTGAGGAAGGAACAACAGCTGCTAAAAGACTTTTGTTTATAAATGCTGCTGAACTAACCCAAGGAAGGTATTCTGAAAATACCTTGACTTCAAAATTGAAGCCAAAAGATATGTTACTTTGGAGAAGAGATTTTGCTTTTGTTTCTACAGGAAATGAGAGGCTGTGGATTCATTCTGAGTTAAGAAAACTCAGATTTGATCAAGGAAGACCACCTGAGAAATCTCCGGTAGGAACAGATGGCCTGGATGTCTTAGTTCTACATCTAGAACAGATTCAAGATTGCTTCCTGAGATGATCAAGCTTCACAGGATACTCCAGGCAGGACTTGATTATAACGCTAAATTTTCTTTAGGTCCCCATAAGATTATCAGAGCCCCTAACCAGCTGGAAGTAGCCTGGAATACTGTACCCACATTCCCCAAAAATGGACTATGGATATTTTTCTTTGTTTAAAAAAAAAAAAAAGAGGGGGAAGTGGTGTGGGAGAATTGTCCGTATTCTGTCCATCATGATTTAAATAAATGCTGATTGGCCATTAGCCAGGATGTATAGGTGGGACAACCAGACAGGAAGTAGAAGCAGAACAAGGAGAATAGGAGAATTCTGGGAAGCAGGGAGCTCTCTTGGCACTCCTGTCTGGACCACCGAAGAAGCAGGATGTGACCTGCCCTGCTGAGAAAGCTACTGAGCCATATGGCTAACACAGATAAGGATAATGGGATAATATATGCTACAAGAGCTAATAAGAAACCTGAGCTAATGGGCCAATCAGTTTATAACCTAATGAAGACTCTCTGCGTGATTTTCTCTGGGACTAAACGGCTGGGGGACCTGGTGGGAGGACAGAAACCAACCAGGCCCTTCATGCTACAGGGGACTACGGGCAAGAAACAACTGCTGGGAGAGGGAGAATTAGCCTCTCTCATGAAGAAACTCCCTAATTGGTTATCTAAAACAAAGTGGGTAGCCTAACATTAACCAGACTCAGCAAGCTGTACATACATGAGAGAGAATGTTTGTGTGTCTCTCTGTGTGTTTATGTGTACCAATACTAATTAAAAGAATAGAGGCAATCAATTTGAGATGGAGGGAGTGGGGAAGGAGTTGGAGAGGGGGAACATAGGAAGATTTGGAGGGAGGAAAGAGCAAGGGAAAATGATGTAATATATTTTGATTAAAATAAAAAATAATGTAGTGTTAGTAATTTTTCTTTTCTAAAATATTTAATCCAATATTTCAGTTGTCTTCCCATGATGTGTTAAAAAGGTGTTCTTAGGTGTCTTTATTTAATAAATTAATTTTTTAAAAAATGATCTTTTCACATTTTACATTCCTATCCCGGTTCCTATTCCCTCACTTCCTCCTGCTCCCCATACCTTCCCTCCCAAACTCCCATTTACTCCTCAGAGAGGGTAAGGTTTCCCATGGGCAGTCAACAAAATTTGACACATCATTTTGAGGCAGGACCAATGCTCTCCCCTCTATATTTAGATGAGCAAGGTATCCCTTCAAAAAGAATTGGCTCCAAAAAGCCAGTTCAAGCACTAGGGATAAATCCTGGTTCCATTGCGAGTAGCCACAAAGACTGCCCCAGCAACACACCCATCACTCACATTCAGAGGGCCTCATTTGGACCTACACAGGTTCCCTTAATATTTACTTTTCATTTTTAATCATGCGGGGAGGTGCATGCGTGTGTGTGTGTGTGTGTGTGTGTGTGTGTGTAGATGCCTCTGAGAGTGTAAGATCATGTGGAATCCAGAAGAGGGTGTTACAGTTCCTGGAGCCGTAGTTACAAGTGGTTGTAAGACACTCAACCCTAATACTCTGGGTGTTAGGAATCAAACTCAGGTCCACTGGAAGAGGATGGCATGTTCTTACCCACTGAGTCATCCCTCCACCCCAGCTTAGAGTTTTTTTAAATTCGGAAGTCAGTGAAATGATGGCAGATACACAAAGAAACTGAAAGATAAAAACTGAAACTAAAATCTTTAGAAAGTTACTAAATGAATATATGTTTTTATTTTTCTATCTACAAAAAAATGGGGTTGGGGGCAAAGGGATAGGGAAATGACTCAGTGAGTAAATGAATGCAATGAAGTATAATGACCAGAGTTCAGGTCCCTAAAAGCCCCAAGAAAACCAGAGGTGATGATTTATGCCTATGACCACAGTGCTCAGGGGACAAAGACAGACAGATCACTGACCAGCCCATTTAGCTAAAATGGTGAGATACAGGTACAGTGAGAAACCCGATCTCAAAAAACAAATAACTAACAGGGGAAGCTACTCAATGTTAATATCTATCCTCCACATGTTCATAATCATGCAAACATGTCTACAGACACACACATATACACAAATACCACCAAATAAGAGTGTTTAATATATGTGAGCTCTATGAAAAAAAGTTCTCAAACTTAAGAATCCCTTAAGGATATGTGTTAAAGTCATCATAACTGGATACTTCTGGAATATGTCTAGTAATTCTGATTAATTAATCAAGAACAAGATCTGACACATTACCCACATAAGAAAAAGTTGCTCAAGGATTATGACCCAGTCCTAGAGAACCATTGCTATCTATGCCACCCACTTATTTTGAAGAATAAATTATGTTCAGAGTATTTAATTTATGACTATTAGGCTTATGGATGAAATAGATATCAGTGTCTTACAAATTAAAAACTACTTCAACTTACTTAATAGTCAAGATAAGTTATAATGGTTTATTTATTTCTGCTTTTAGGAGGTTCACCAATCTTAAAAGTTCATGGGATACACTTGCCTCTAAAGGACACAATGTTTTAAGGATAGTTTCTGTGAAATGTGAATTCTTGTGCTCATGCACACATACATCATGCACATACTGATGATAGCAAATAAAAACATAATTTGAAAGATAATTCTGATAGGCTGTTTTTGAGCAATAAATCCTGATAATCCCAAACTGAAAATCATTTTGCCTTTGATCATTATAATATGTTTAGGGTTGCTTACGTGAAACAAGGCAGCTGTTAAGTTATAGATGGGATCAATTTGATATGAGGCAAAAATTTGCTCTATAATAGAGTAGCCATATATTCTTAGAAAGTTCCAGTGTTCTAAGATGCAGTAGCTATATTTTCTTAGATTGCTATCAGGTTCAGTTTGTTGAATGGAATTAAATTACATCCACAGAAAGGTTTGCTGGGGAAATTCAAAGAGGCACAGAACTTTAATTGCTTGGTACAGTGCATGACAGAGAAGTCTTAAAATGATACATTCTTGCATTTTAGGCACATGAAAGTAAACTTTATATATGTTCTTTAGATATTATATTAGTATTTGTACTTATTTATATTAGAAAATTTATACTTACATAACCTCATATGGTTATCAAATTAGTCTATAAATACCATTGACTTTCATGCCTATGTACTACATAGACACATCAGATTTCTCTTTGGGCTATTAAAATTCACATGATTAAAGCTTATATTAAGAATATGAATGGTAATATTAGTACAGTAACTGGAGTTATCTAGTGTCTGCTTTAAAACATCATTGAATTATCTAGAAAATATCTATTTAATATGCCCTGTACTGAAAGCTTTATGACAGAAGCCAGCGTAATGCATAGCCCTGTCCCAAAGAGCTAAAACTGGCACTTGCCTCTGAGTTAGAGTTCATGTATGAGACTTGATTTTTGGCTTAGCAATAATGTCAGCCATGGTGATGACCCTTGTTCACCCTTCCATTATCATCATAATGTGTGCTTATTTGGGGAATTATCAAGGACAAACTCAATGAATTAGTCAGATTTTTATCAGCAAAGTAATGTACTTAGAGGGTAGGTGGAAAACTGTTCATTCCATGCAGCTATTTTTTTATAAAGAACCAGGAAACAAAGCCCTAGGAAACAAAGAGGTGGAGTCCAGATCTGTGTCTTTTGCTGCTCCATCTCATGGTCTTTCGGGACAAAACTAAAGCAAGCAAAGGTATCATTTTGTAGACATGTCAGGGTTCTTTTTCACTTTATGACACACTGTCATAGAAAATGTGGGATTTCATGGTCACCTATTTTAAGTACCCTTGCTTCTGCATTTGTCTATGTGTTTTTGAACAAAGAAGAGTGGTATCATGTTTGCTAATCCTCTAAGAGGAGAGAATCACAAAACTGCTTTTATTCAGTGACACTAGTCTATGAACAGCAACATTTGGTACCTTATTCTGAACTGGGGTTTTCTGGATGACCTTCTTTGAATTTCACCAGGACTGGACAAAGTCGAAAACTTATTTAAGTGGAATGCAGCACTGCTTGGAAGAGGGTGTGGGAGCTGAGCTCAGGTTTAACTTGTTTATGCCCAGTGGCTGCTGAGTAAACAGCCCCAGAACCTGCTCTCATCCGAGCTACTGAATTCACCATCTCGATCCTTTTATTTTCCCTCTCGTGAAAATGCTGTTCTTAAAGTGGTTTGTCAAAGTTCTGAAAACAAAATCCACAATAAACAACAACAAAAATAGGTTTAACTTGGACTCCTACATGTGGAAGTCCACATCTAAAGGGCAAACATATGCAAGAGAACTGAAACCTATCGGTGGCATAATTTATCTTTGTCAGCTGTCAATGGACCTGACCTTTATTTGAAAGCAATTTAATTAATAAGATCAGTGCCCCTGAACTTCTTCACTGATGAAATAAAGGAATCCATATATCCTAATGTCTTATACAGATTTTCCCCCATAGTTTAATATACTTCCCAAATACCAGTCATTGATCATCCACTCATAGGAATTAAAAAAAAATCTATGAGTTTTAGATTTTGATGGAAACAAACAAAAGAAAATATATTGGGTGTCGGCTGACAGTAAAACCATATCCAGATTTGTGTTCCAGAAAGTTTGTTTGTCAAATATGAAAAAGAAAAATTACAAGTTCCTTTGATGCCATTGAAAAGCCCAAGGCAGTTTCTTTCCATTTGTATATCTGGATTTTTTTCAGGCCCATCTGTTTATTTTCCATTGAGCAAGCATTGCAAACAAAAAGTCAGCATCTGACGATATGAAAACAGGTGGGATTTGGAAATAATTTGAGAGGCATAATGATAAATTCTCAGACTAAAGGACCTCGGGTTGACTAATGCCACAGATTTTTGGAAACTGATATTCCCTTTAAGGTTAGCACTATTTATATGAGGTAGCATTTATGTGTAGCCAGGAAGTCCAAGATCTTCAGATATCTTATTGAAATTCTTAAATATCTCTTATGATTCTTTTTAGTAATTTCAAAAGTATTGGAGGTCTTGGCTTTACTAGATTTTCTAATAAAATTCAGATTATAGGATAAAACCCAGGGGATACATTTTTAACTCACTTCTTTAACTATCTACACATTGATTTTGATGGAATATACCTGGAGGGACTAGACAACTCAGAAATCTATTTTAAATTTTAACTTAAGATCTGTAATCTCATGCATTTTAAAAGAAATGCATTTTTATAATTGAAAACTTTTGTGAAAAAATAATTTGGCTTTCATTTGATGTTTTTCCTTACAAACCTTTTGTAAGCTATCTTTATTATTTATTTATTTGTGTGTGTGTGTGTGTGTGTGTGTGTGTGTGTGTGTTCCTGTATAACTTTTTGTGCACCATATATGTGGATGGAGCCTGCAGAGTTTGTGAACTGCCAGGTAGGTATAAGAAACTGAACGCGGGTCCTATGTAAGAAAAGTAAATGCTCTTAACTGCTAAGCCATCCCTCCAGCTCTTTACCTGACATTTTTCTGGTTAAATTTTGATACAGACTAATAAACGTCCCTTGTAAAAATAGAAGGAAAGTTCAGAAATGTAAGAGAGAAAATGTAATAACTGATAGTATATTTAATAGCAGCCACCCTACACAAATATAAGTTCTTTATACTAAAATATTCAATATTCAGTGAAAAATTGCTTGTTTGTCACTTATATTTAGCCTTAGAAAATAATCTTAAAGTGAAAGGATATATGAAATGAATTGGGTTGATTTGATTGTTTTGAACACCACAATAAATGACTTTAGCATCTGACTTACATAAATTTACTTACTTAAGCTAATAGCCTAGATTTGAGTAGAATACTATTAAGAGCATAGGTTGTAGAGACAAAGTGCTCAGAATCAATTCCTGTCCTTAATACTTTCTTCCTATTGCTTATTCAAGTTGTGTAATTGCTTTGAGAACAAGTTTCATACCTGTTACCAGACATGAGGATGCTCACAAGGGATAACTACCTGAAATAACACCAAAAGTAAGTGGATTATTGGTGTAATTTAGCACCGACCACAGAGGAGAGAGTGAACAAGGTGCAGATATGTTAGACACAAAAAGCCAAAACCTTCATTTATTTTATCATCAAAATATTTGCTATCAATTGTCAGCTCAGTATTCAGGGGAAACAACACAAGCTATTGGTCCTTAGCAATTTCTACAATCATACTCTGAGTTTTTAGCAAGAAATTCAAGAGAAGAAATGGACAGGTCTCTACAAAGAAACTTGCGAATTTCTTAAATCTCTAAGCCAAGAGCTGAATTTTCAAAACCCTACAAATCTTCAAAGCAGCTAACTTAAGCCTTTTCTAATTTTTTAAATGATGAATGATCTATTTATTACACCTTTTATAATAATGTCTTCAGACCGGAGAGATAACTAGGTGAGAAAGAAAGCCTGCTCCTATTGCAGAAAATTGGAGTTCAGTCCTCAGCACCCATATTCATGTCAAGTAGCTCAAAGCTGCCAGTGACTTCAGATCCAAGGAATTTTATGTCCTCTCCTGGCCTTTGAGGTTATCCACACACATGTATCCACACACACATACACACATACACACAGAGAGAGAAACACATACATGCATGCACACATACCAATCTTTAAATTTTCCTTAAAATAAAGTAATGCCTGCACTTGTGTTTGGCAGAAGACTCATCAGAGTACAACAGATTCAAATTCTTCTGCAATGGTCACACTGAATACTAGGCAAGAATCTGTGTGTATAGTGCTTTAAACTTTTATTTGCTTTCAATTATCCATCAAAACTCATGATTTCTATTTTCTTTTAAAAGTTGAACAGTTAAGCAATTACTCCTATCTTATATTTTTTTTTCTAAAAAATTTATTTAATAATTTTGCCTGTTTTATTTACACCTCTGAATACATCAGTTCAGAGACAATATGATGTCAGTGACTTTTATCTGACTGGTGAGTTAACTTCGTTACTAACATTTGTTAATGAATGACTTAGATATTTGGTTGTTGGTCAGTTATAGAACTGGGGACTTCCCCGTTTTGTAAATTTTAATTACATCTAATGAAATACTTTCTGGAATAAATAAGCTTCATGTCTACACTTCTACATCAAAGTCACGCCATGTCATCCTAACAGGTTAATCTCATTAATTGGATGGTTATGTGTGTGGTAATCAGCAGCAAGGTCTAGTAAGTTACCAGACATCAGCTTCTCTTTTGTCTCTGGACACTTGTAATTTGAGTTTCATTTATTTATGTGAGAATAGCTTGTTACCAATTAAGCAAAAATGGTTCCAAATGCTAAGAATACATGCTCTAATGCAAAAATAAATTAACATTTATATTCTATAACAACATTCACAGATGAGTGCATTCCACTCCAACTAATGGTGCTCATATTAATATTTATGGGCCATGGGATATCACTGTCTATTAAGAAGAGCTTTATTTTAGAGCATGTATAAGAAATGATACTAAAGAAAGTATCTCCAAGTTGTAGAATAAGTTAACACACTCCAGATTTGAAAAGAAATGCAATAGAGGGGGTAAATCTTAATTATACAAGAGTTTCATAAGAAAGAAAACAGCTGCTAGATATTAATCTAGAGAAACTGGGGAGGCAAGAAATCAGTGGAGATCAAAAAGAGGTTGAACATTTTAACACACGGTCTCTCAGAAGAGTCAACGATGAAATTGCTACAAAATCTGGCATCTGCTCAGGTTAAAATTTTGATTAAAGTTGCTCAAATTATAAAGTTTTACAGGCCTCATAATCAGCTCCAAGTAGCAGGCTGCCCAGGATGTTTATCACTTTGGGTGTTTTGGATGCTGGAATGCTCTTAACTATATTGTGGATGAGAGGCACTGAAAGAGTCCACTGTTTCAATAATAGATTCTTTCTATACATGCATATACACATGTTCACACACATACATACACACACACACACAAACACACACGCACAATACAAACACATGTACAGGTTGTAGAAGAAACAAGGAAAGAATAAAAGAAATAAGAAAAATATGGTCAAGGACCCAGGATATTGAATTTTGGACAGCTTAGTCACAGATTGTGATTTCATCCTTCACCTTCATCTCTGTAACTGGAAAATTCCACGCTTGCCATCATTTCCACAGGGATAATGACCAGAATCAGCTGGCAGTATGAGTCCTTGTAGACAAGTAATGGTTCTCACATTCTAGCAAGCACTATGCCATGCCATTAATATTACTTCCTAGTTCTTATGAATGGCTTTTCCTCAGGCAATATCATAAGGGACTGTTTAAGACCTCAATTTTGAAAAAAAATCAAATATTTATAAAGATTTTTACATAGTTTGAAAAAAAAATCCTGGAAGAGAATCTTTGGACGAAAGCTTGAAGCCATAACATGCAGCATTGTTAAGTCATAATTTCTTTGTGGATACTTTTAAATGGACCAAGTGTGGAGAAGGAACCTTTCTTTTCCTAGTCTATACTGCTCATATGACAAGGATAAAGCAGGCCCAGTGAGGGAAGGTTTTTAGTGACAGGGGCATACTAGGCATGTGACATATTCACCTTATTAATCGTTTAATGCCTTTTAACTATATTTTTGGTTCTTTCTAGAATATTTTCATACATGAAAGAGCACTGTGCCCAACACAAAATCTATATTGAATAATAATCCAAAGGTTAAGTAAACATGTGTATGTGTGTCATTCATATATTGCTTCATTCATACTGTTGAGTGACTCTTCTATATTTAAAGAATCATGTTCAAGCTTTGGATTCTATTTCTGGTAATTGATTACTAAAAAATTGTCCTTTCTTCAATGAAGGCCAGCCGCTTCCGATTTCCCCATGAATCTACAGCTGCTGGTTAGTGGATGAGCCACCGTCGTTAGTGTTCCTTACTCATGTAGTACTAATATGACCAACACACTTCCAGTTCTACCTTGGCTGACCGCTGCATTAGTCATATGGTAGTGTTTATTCAATGTTTTTAATGATGGGTTGAATGCTGTGCACATTTCCTCAGCTACAAAACTGGTGGCAACTCAGAAAAACTATACCATACCTGCTGTGGAGAAAGCCTGGGAGCTACAGCAAAGACAATTTTAAAATTAGCTACAGAAAAATAATATATATGTATATAGACATTTATATGTACATACACACACACACACACATATATATATACATACATACTCACATATAGGCTTGAAATCCACAAATATATTTTAGGTTTGAAACTCACTTATCTATATGCAGGTTTGAAATACACACACACACACATGCATACATACATACATACATACATACATACATATATATATATATATATATATGCTTGAAATTCACAAGTACAATGCTTTTCCGATCACTTAAGGAGATTATAAATGCCTTGCTGCAGTCACAAGATGTTCCAAAACTCCAGTCACATTCCTCCTACATTCTTTTTAACACTAACTATAAACTTAGCTGTGCTTTAGTATGGAACCAAATTTCTATTACAGGGATAGAAGAACCTCTATAGGAAACATCGAAACAAGTGTGGAAGTGTGTGAATGAAATGTTTTGCTTGATTTTCCTGGAATGAGGTAACAGTTCCTTTTCAAGTAGAAGGCACTTTAGGATGAAGAGATACAAAATAAATGATTGAACTGTAAACAAATGGGCTAACCATGAGATTAGATCCTTTTATTAACTAATTATTATGTAATTAATTAATAATGGCAAAATTAATTGCATCATTGAGATTCAGTCATAATTTTGAAGGGAAATTGAAGATTCCTTTCCTAACTTTTTACTTTCTTATTCATCTTTTATTTTTAACTTTCTCATCAGAAGAAAACATGCATTTTAACACAGCAAGCATGTGTGTAAAATAGGATGCCTCTCATGCCATTACCATGGAAATGGAAGCAGTGCTCATCAAAACTTTTGTGACCTGTGGGGTTTCTAGTTTGAGCTGAAAGAAAATTGTCTACTTTACAAGAACTTCAGTGGCCAAACATGGAGATAGTCTACATTCCTAAAAGCTATCAGAGAGATTTGGAGTACTTTGATCATAAAGAAATAATAAATGTTTAAGGGGAAAATGGTGACTTAAATATCATATAACATGTACAAGGAGTATAAAAATACATGGAATCCATTACAATAAATTGTAACTCAGTTCACAAATAAAACATAAAAGATATATGTGCAAATGGAAGCACAAAATGTTTCAGATATTAGTTCAGTGTGGAACTTTTTCTGGTTTCTTTCCTTTTCTAATTCTGACTTTTATTTTACATATGATTTTTGAACAAGATCAAGGAAACTTCGATTCCTAGAAAATGAGGCAACTCATATTGCAAAATGCTGTCCTCTCAATGTTTTAGACTTGAAGTATGTGTCAGCTAGAATATAAGATCAGAATTCTAAGTATAACTGAATAAAACTTTCAGCACACTTCTTTTCAGTAAGATAGCATAATATATCACGTAGATCTAGACAGAGGAAGAAGTCACATCCCTGATAGGAACTCCAAATCTTTCTGATAACTGTTACCTAAGAGACCTTACATTATCATTTTTAAATAGAGTAATTGCTAAGGGGAAGATTTTCCCCTCTCATTGAATCTTGGATAATTTTCTTTATAAGATTTCCCAAAATGCTAATTTAATCTTAGCAGAATGTTGGTGGAAGGATACCACAAGGTTATCCTTCTATATTATTTTTTTTTGGTAACTTCCTTTGTATAGAGCAAACAAAGGCATCCTGGTCACATGTGTCTTATCTAATGGGTAAATAATCACGTTGAAGAAAAGAATAGGAAGTAATGCTATAACAGAGAAGTTTTTATACATACCACTACCAAGACTCACTGGATATAGAAAACTCACATAAGGGCAGGCCCATTGCCAACATAAAATAAACTCAAAGGTGTTTATGAAGGTTTTTATTGTTCTTATTGCTTTGACTGGGATTTAGTTTTTAACCCTACTTGCTTTTGCTTGTACATGATTTTGTGGGGTTTGTTGGTGTGTATGTGTCTCTGCATCTATAGTTTCTCCTACTTTTTTCATTGCTTGTTTTATTCTTGTTTGTATCATTTGCCTGTTTGTTTTCTAAACAGAGAGAGAAAGAAGGACTAGATTTGGAAGGATGGGGAGATGTGGAGGATTCAAGAGGAAACAAGAGATAGGAAACCTGTTGATATTTAGGAATCTGTTCTGGTCTCCCCTTAGAGTCCTTATAGGACATGTCCTCAGCTGCAATCGGTAAGAACACCCCCATGCACATTTGCGATGTTTTCTTTTAAAAGGTGAGCTTGCCCACCATCAGTCTCTTTCTCTTTTTCTCTCCCTGTCTCTCTTCTTTTTTTCTTTCTCTCTCCCTTCCTTTCTGCCACTCTTATCCTCGGGAACCAGTATCTGCCTCCTCTATGCCCCTTTCTCTGCCCCTTCTCTCTTCTCTTCCAATAAACCCCCTATTCACATAGGAGTCACATAGGAGCCTTGTTGGATGGCATGCCTTCTCTTCGCAGCATTTTTAAAAATTTCAACGAGGACTGAATGAGCATATGATCAGACCGGAATCTCTGAATGTGGCTGCCAATGGGGGATGACTGAGAAGCCAATGATAATGGCACTGGGACCTATCTCTTCTGCATGTATTGGCTTTTTGGGAACCTAGTCTATATGGATACACATCTTCCTAGGCCGGGATGGAGGGGGGGAGGGCCTTGGGTTTCCCAAAGGGCAGGGTACCCTGCCCCCTCTTAAGGAAGCAGGGGGAGGGAGGAGGGGTAGTGGGAGAGAGGGAGTGGACTGGGAGAAGGGGTGGAAGTGTAAATTTTTGAATGAAAAAATAAAAGAATATGAAAAAAAGAAATCTGAGCAACTAATATTGGTCCATAAGAGTATGCAAGAAGGTGGAGAAATTAACCAGGCCCAGCTGGACTTGAAACAAAGAGAAAACAATAAGTGGTCATTCAAAACTTAGCATCTGCCCAGATATAAGAAGAGATGCATGCTGACCAAGCAAAATAGCAACTATACATTGTACCACACACAAAATAAATATACAGTAGATGGTTATTCTTGTTTTATACTAAGGTTTTCATTCTAAAATAGCAAGTGGAGCCTACAAAATAATGACACAACATCAATCATGTACAGAAAATTTTACATCTCAAATGTACTGAAATACAGTTTCCCTTCAGTTACATTTTCATATCAATGGAATGAATTATGTTTTCTGCAATCTTAGCTGCCCTGCTCTATTGACTAAATGGAACAAATAACTCAGGTGAAAGAGTCTCTCTCTTTCTCTCTGTCTCTCAATATTCTGTCTCTATATGCATATATATCATGTACATGGTGCATTTCAATTCTTCTCAGAGTGTCCATTAAGGTCAGTGAGTATATATGATTCCACTCCAAAGAGCTCTGTAAATATATTGAGCTTGTCCCTTGCTTTCATTCATTTTTCATCTCTTGCTTTCTTAGGATTCTCTCAAGAACAAATATGTGCACACACAGAATCTTTGCATATGTAAACAGTTCTCTGTGGCACCTATGCTTTGCGGAAATTGCTTTACATTGGTAGGCATTTCTGCATTGTCTTCTTTTGTCTTTCATTTATCTTTAATTCTGCTCTCTCCCTGAATTCTGTTCAATAAGATTATAACTGTCTTGAGTCTTCACTACCCAAGGTCAGCCGGGCTCCACAAGCTCATCATGTTCTTAAATTTCCCTGGTCATAGTCTTTTCTGCAGGTCTCTGTCATTTAAAATTACATTTTAAAAGACCTATCTATAATCTCATTTTTAGCCCATCTCTTTCATTAGGCTGCACTCAGCAATGATTATAAATAATCCAGAGATAAAGTCCTAGCTCTGATTTAATGCAACATCTCTCCTAATAACAATTACAAAAGCAAAAGTGAAGGCCAGCTTGGTAGAGCATGCCTGTAACAGAGCAACATGATAGAGGCAAAAGTTTCAGGAGTTCAAGATTCCTTTTTAGCAGCATTCGGAGTTATAGGACATTCTGGGCTACATGAGACTAAGACAGAAAAACAGAGGGTAGGGGAGGGAGAAAACAAAAGACATGGGAGCCACAAAGAGGGATTTATTTTTGCAAGGGCAAACTCAGGCTTTTTTATTTATTTATATTCCTCCCCTATGAAATATTCATACTTTTAATTTCCAGAAGAAATGAATCCCCAAATGTTGTGAATATGTTGGTGAAAAGTGACAAAGCTAGCTTACAGATTGTCTTTTCCTAGCCAATATAGTCAATGCATGTTTCTACTCAGTCCATTCTTTCTCAAAGTTCACCTTCTAACCAGCTGTCTATTTCTTCACTTCCAAAGAGCTAGAGAAATTGTCACTTTGAAACTGATCAGTTACAACAAACTATTATATAAAATTTTCATTATCTCCCATGATCTATGTATTCAAACAAACAAACAACAACAAAACATCAGTGAACCTCCCTATGTTGTCAGAAGATGGCCTATTACATGTTATTCTAAGTAACAGATAATACACTCATTTGCATGTTAAAAGTCAAGCAGGAAGTCTTGCATACAGTAGATTCTTCTTAATGAATATCTATTTCTTAGTCTATTGCCTTTGATGATAACATAACACTACCCACCATATGCATTATAAAAAAGAGGTTTGCTTTAATAGAAAGTTCTGGTACAAGATTTCTGGACTGCATCTTGAGATTCTGTCTGTCAGGGTTACAGTGGTTCTGGGCATCAGATAGTGGGAGATAGGAAGCATGTGAGAGATTTAGTCAAGTTCATATTTTATATCAGACCCATTCAAAGACAACATCTAAATCTTTTAATTGATTAATATTTCAATTGCATAAGTAGATTAATGCATTTATAATGGCACACCCCAAATTACCTTTTTAAGTGTCTCAACCTCATCTACCCTTTATATCTTATAATGGTAAAGAAATTTTGAATGGAGTATGAGAATAGACAACCCACATTCAAACTAGAACAGCTTACTTATAGAATAACGTGCATAGAGACATTTAGTGAATACTATATGACATGGTGGTTTTGAAGTTGGAGTTCAAGGGGGACACTGAAGAGGACTGTCCTTTAAGGTAAGAGATTGCCAGAAGACTTACTAACACAATGGCCACACAGACAGGTGGCAGCTGGTGAGGACTGAGGAGAGTACATGGCCATTTCAAAACAAAACACATAGCTCCCCTCTTAAATAGATTAAGAGACAGATTATTCTGAAAACATGTTGAGTGGCCATGGCTTAGGGGAACAGATTTATGTTACCACAAATTCCATATTCCAAAGCAGTTTTATATGACAAATAAAGTCAGAAATCATGGTTAAAGTGCATTGGTCGATACATCAGAGAGGTGGTTAAAGTAAGACAGGGGAAGCTTTTCTATAGGTGCAAGATATTCTCTGATGATATTCTTAGTTTTCAGATTGGTGAAAGCTAGTGACCTGCTAAATTAACAGATTGTAGAAAGATTTTATCTACTAGTCACAGAAAGTTCATTCTGATGCAAAGTTAGGCAAGAATAGTTATTAGTGGTCCTAAACTATCCCAGAAAGTAATTAGACTGTGTCCCTGTAACCTTCATATTCACAGTGTCTCCAAAGTATCATGGTTCTAATCAGTCAATTAGTCTCTGCAGACACAGTTTCTTTACCAGAGTTCTTGTTCATACCCTTGTGACTGAATGACAGTCTGTCTTAGGTGTTTCAGTAGAAAGGAGGAGCATTGATGCCCCATGATTAATGAGTAGCTCACTGTACATGTCTGCAGTGTGGCTGTATCAAGTATGAGAGAGGAGAGGACAAGAATCTAAAAAAAAAGATGAGCTGCTCTGTTTTAGCAAAATTACTATTGTGTTTGAAATTGTCCTAGTTGAACAACAATGGAGGAGATTTAAAAAATGATATGGTCCTGACTAAAATAGAATTCACAAAGTCGATTCTATTTTATTATATTTTTAATTGAAAATATTTTTCCATATGTGTATTCTGATCATGGTTTCGTTGTAATTTTTATTTTTATTTTTTTCATATTCTTTTATTTTTGATTCAAAAATAAATGGTCAAAAATAATGGTCCTCCCCATAGACTTCTGGGTGATTCCCCTGTGTCAGGTTTCACCCGACCACAAGATGCCATCCCAGCAGCCCCCTCAGCACTCTCCCTGTCTGTACCTCCCCCAACCTGATCACTCTTGTTTCCATCTCCAGTTACCCTCAATCCACTCACAAAATCTCTTTTATTGTACAAGAATGATTTAACTATTCTGCCTTTTATATCTTTCCATATGAAGATGAATACTTTCCATTCAGTCTATAAAGAATTATATTAAAATTTTGACGGTGATTGTGCTGGATCTGTAAATTGCTTTTGGCAAGCCCAGCCCTTTCATCATTTGTATATCTGAATGCTAATTTTTATTTCAGTTAATGTTGATTGCATTCACTTCACTAAAGGTTTTTGTCAGTCTAGGAGTTCCTCCATAGATTTTTTTATCTTGCTTATATAGACAATCATATCATCTGTAAAGAGTGATACTTTGACTTTTTCCTTTCCGATTTATATCTCCTTGATCTTTTTTAGTTGCCCTTTTGCTCTAGCTAGAACTTCAGGAACTATTCTGAATATGGAGAGAATGGGAAGTTTTATCTTGTTCGTAATTTTAGTGAAATTGCTTTGAGTATTTCTTCATTTAATTTGATGTCAGCTATAGGACTTGCTGTAAATTTCTTTATTATGTTTAGGTATGTCCCTTGTATCCCTGATCTCAACATGACTTTCATTGTGAAGGAGTGTTGAATTTTTCTGAAAGTATTTTTCTGAAAGTCTTTTTCAGCACCTAATGAGATAATTATGTTTTATTTTTATTTCAGGCTTTTTATATGATGGATTACATTGACAGATTTTCCTATATTGATCCATCTCTGGAACTCTTGGAATAAGTCTACCTGGTCATTGTGGATGATGTTTTTGATGTGTTTTCAGATTTTGTTTGTATTTTATTGAGTATTTTTACATCAATATACTTGATGGAAATTGATCTTTAAATTTCTTCTTTTGTTGAATTGTGTATTTTGGTGTGTGGGTAAATATAGTCTCATAATGTGAATTTGACAATCCTTCTTTTTCTATTTTGTGGAATAATTTGAGCAGTGTTAGTATTAGCTTCTTTGAGAGTCTGGTAGAATTCTGCACTAAAATTTTTTGGTCCTGGGATTTTTTTTTTTTTGGTTGGGAGACTTTTAATGACACCTTCTATTTCCTTGGGGGATACAGTTCTATTTGAATTATTTATCTTATCTTGATTGAAATTTAGTAAGTGATATCTATCAGAAAAACTGATTTTCCAATTTTATGGAGTACAGTTTTTTTGAAGTATGACCAATGGTTCTCTGGATTTCCTTGAAGTATATTGCTATTTATCTATTTTAATTTCTGACTGTGTTAATTTAGATATTCTTATAGTATCTTTTAGCTAGTTTGGATGAAACCAACTTTTTGTTTCATTGATTCTTTTTATTGTTTTCTTTGCTTCTATTTTATTTATTTCTGCCCTCAGTTTGATTATTTCTTGTCACATATTCCTTACCGGTCAGCTTGCTTCGTTTTGTTCTGGAGCTTTCAGGAGTGTTAGTCAGTTGCCAGTTATGTGATTTCTCCAAATTTTTTATGCAGGCACTTAGTGCTATGAACTTTCCTCTTAGCACTCCTTTCATAGTGTCCAATAAATTTAGGTACATTGTGCATTCATTATCTGTTTTCTCTTTTTTTAATTATCATTTTCTTTTCATTTATTTTACAGACGAACCAGTTTTCCCCCCTTCCTGTGCCCTTCCCTTTTCCATCTAGCCCCCTGTTCATTCATTCTTCCTTCATCTCTATTCAGAAGGGGACAGACTTCCCATAGGGTTGCACAAAGCATGGCCTGAGGAAGGACCCCCTCCCTTACTCTGAGGTGGGGCAGGTAATCCAGGACCGGAAGAGATTACCAAAATCAGATAAGCACCAGGAAGAGGTCCTGCTCTCACTGTTAAAGCCTTACTAAGAGACTAAACTACATGGATGTCACACACATGCTGAGGGCCTAGGTCAGTGACTGTTGGTCCAGCGTCCCTGAGCTCCTGCAAGCTCAGGTTAGTTGTCTCTGTGGGTTCCCCAATCATAACTCCCCTGGCTGGTAAAATTCCTCCTCCCTTTCTTCAGCAAAACTCTCTGAGCTCAAGGCAGTGCTTGTCTGTTGAGATCTGCCTCTGGTTCTATCAGTTACTGGGAAGAGTGTCTCTGATGGTAATTATGAAATTCACCAATCTGCTTACAGCAGATGGTCTGTTCAGGCACTTTCTTCCAGTTGCTAGGAATCTTACCTGGGGAGATACTGTTGAGTTCCTGGGGATTTAGCTGACACCAGGTTTTGCCCTAACCCTAAATTACACCCCCATCAAGAAGTCTCTTTTGTTGTTTCTGCTTCCAACCTGCTTCCTTCCCCCAGCCTGTCCAACCCACTTCCTCTGCTTACTGTTGCTCCAGCTCCCCCAACCCCTTCTCCTAGTTTACCCAGGATATCTTTTCTACTACCCTTTCCCATGGAAATCTACATAACCCTTTTTTGTTCCTCTTTGTTATCTAGCCTATTTGGGGCTATGAATTGTAGGTTGGTTATCCTATCCTTCACTCTTAATAACCACCCATGAGTGGGTACATAGCATGTTTGTCTGTGTCTGGGTTACCTCACTCAGGATGAATTTTTCTAGTTCCATCTATTAGCCTGCAAATTTTATGAGATCATTGTTTCATACAGCTGAGTAGAACTCCATTGAGTAAACATAACACATTCTCCTTATACGTTCTTTGTTTGAGGGGCATCTAGTTTGTTTCCAGGTCCTGGCTAGTATGAATAATGCTGCTAAGAACATAACTGAGCAGGTATCCTTGTGGCATGATTGCACAACCTTTGGATATATGCCTAAAATTGGTATAGCTGGGTCTTGAGGTAAATTGATTCCCAGTTTTAAGAAACTGCCATATCCAAAGTGAATGTATAAGTTTACATTCCCACCACCAGTTAAGGAGTATCTGTAATGATCTGTCCTGTCCTTTTAAGAGACAAGCCCTGCCCACTCCATCCCCCATCCTTCCAGTGAGGCAGGCAGATCTTCCTTCCTGCTTGCAGCCTGAATCCCTTCCTTTTCCATCTCCCTCTCAAAGAGGCAGCTTTTCTCTCTCTTTCTCTCTCTTTCTCTCTCTTCTCTCTCTTTCTGCCTCTCTGCTCTTCTCCCCTTCTCTCTTCTTCTATAATCCACTAAATAAATATCCAACCTCATTCTGCATGGTGCACCTATCCATGTCTCTGCCTCTCGCCTGCCATGTGGCTCCCTGCCAGGGACCAGCCATCTTCGGAGACCTGTGGCATGGTCTCCTGCACCCTCCCTGCCTATGACTGGCTGCTCTCGGGACCCACGGCCCGGGGACATGCAGCGTTTCTGCCGCTGCAGCCGCTCAGGGCTCTGCAGCAATTTTACTTTTACCATTACAGTGTCCCCCTCACTCCACATCCTCACCAACATAAGCTGTCATCAGTTTTTGATCTTAGCCTTTCTGACAGGTGTAAGATGATATCTCAGAATCATTTGATTTGCATTTCTCTGATGACTAGGAATGTTGAGTAATTCTTTCAGTGTCTTTAAACAATCTGAGATTCTTCTATTGAGAATTCTCTGTTAAGATCTGTACCCCATTTTTAATTGGATTATTTGGTATTTTCATGTTTAGTTTCTTGAATTTTGGAGATCTGCCCTCTGTTAGCTGTGGAATTGGTAAAGATCTTTTCCCATTCTGTAGGATAAAATTTTGTTTTATTGACAGTGTCCTTTTCCTTACAAAAGTTTTTCAGTTTCAGGAGGTCCTAATTATTAATTGTTACTCTCAGTGTCTGTGTTATATTCAGGAAGTAGTCTCCTGTGACAATGCATTCAAGGCTATATCCCATTTTCTCTTCTGTGAAGTTCAATGTAATTGGAATTATGTTGAAGTCTTTGGCCCATTTGTACTTGCGTTTTTTTATTGATTTTTATTGAACTCTACTTGAGTTTGTGCATGGCGATAGATATGGATCTATTTATATTCTTCTACATGTCAATATCCAGTTATGCCAGCAACATTTGTTGAAGATGGGTCCTTTTTTCATTATATAATTTTGGCTTCTTTGTCAAAATTTGTGTGTTCATAAGTGTGCAGATTTATGTCATAGTTTTTTATTTGATTCCATTGATCCATGTGTCTGTTTTTATGCCAATACCAAACTGTCATTATTATTATAGCTCTACAGTAAAGCTTGAAGTCAGGGATGGTGATGCCTCAAGAAGTTCCTTTATTGTACAGGAATGTTTTAGCTATCTGGGATTTTTTTCCCATACAAAGTTGAGTGTTGTTCTTTTGAGGTCTATGAAGAATTGTGTTGGGATTTTGATGAAGATTGCATTGAATCTGTAGATCGCTTTTGGTAAGATTGCCGTTTTGTACCATGTTGATCCTACCTATCTAAGGGCAAGGAAGATCTTTTATTTCTTAATAACTTCTTCAATTTCTTTCTTCAATAACTTAAAGGTTTTTTAATACATGTCTTTCTTTCACTTGTTTGGTTAGAGTTGCCCCAAGATTTTTATGTTATTTGTAGCTATTGCAAAGTGTGATGTTTATCTGATTTCTTTTTCAGCCTTTTTTTTATCATTTATGCATAAGAGGGCTACTTTTTAGTTAATATCCTGCCACATTACTAAAGGTGTTTATCAGCTGTAGGAGTCCCCTGATAGATTTTTTTGAGTCACTTATGTATACTATTATATCATTGGCAGATAGTGAAAGTTTGACTTCTTCCTTTCCAAATTGTATCCCCCTGATCTCCTGTAGCATGGTGGGCCTGCTTGTTGGGGTTTCTGTCCTGCCCAGTTCCCACAGTCATTAGGTCCCAAAGAGAGTCACACAGAGATCTCCACAAGTTATACAACTGATTGGCCCATTAGCTCAGGCTTCTTATTAACTCTTGCAGCTTATATTAAACCATTATTCATATCTATGTTAGCCACATGGCTCAGTACCTTTTTCAGTGGGGCAGGTCACATCCTGCTTCTTTGGTGGTCTGGGCAGGAATGGTAGGAATGGGCTTCCTCCTTCCCGGCATTCTCCTGGTCTCATCGCCCCACATCTCTTTCCTGTATGGTTGACCCGCCTATACTTCCTGCCTGGCCAATCTGCGTTTATTTAAAACATGATTGACAGAATATAGACAATTATCCCACACCAATCTCCTTTTGTTGTCTTATTACTCTAGCTAGAACTTTGAGTACTATGTGGAATAGAAATTGAGAGAGTGGATAGCCTTGTCTTGTTCCTGATTTTAGTGGACTCACTTTGAGTTTCTCTCCATTTAATTTGATGTTCAGTGTTAACTTGCTGTATATTGCTTTTATTATGTTTAGATAAGTTTCCTGTATTCCTTATGTGTCCAAGACCTTTATCATGAAGGGGTGTTGGATTTTGTCAAAGCTTTTTTAGCATCTAATGAGATGACTATGTGGTATGTTTCTTTCAGTTTGTTCAAATAGTGAATTACATTGACAGATTTTCGTATGTTGAACCATTTCTGCATATTTGGGGTGAAGCCTACTTGATCATGGGGGATGACTTTTTTGTGTGTTCATGGATTTGTTTTGCCAGTATTGTATTGAGAATTTTTGTATCAATGTTCATGATGGAGAGGAGACTGGACTGTCATTCTCTTTTTTGATCTTTCTTTGTGTGGTTTGGGTATCAGTGTAATTGTAGACTCATAAAAAGAGTTGGATAAGATTTCTTCTGTTTCTATTGTGTGGAACACATTAAAAAGTATTTTCATTAGTTCTTTGAAATCCTTAAAGAATTCTGTGCTGACATAATCTGTTCTTGAGTATTTTTTTTTATTTTTGGTTGGGATAATTTTAATGACTGCTTCTATTTCCTTAGGGGTAATAGATCTACTTAAATTGTTCATCTGTATATTTTGGAGATCAGACCGCTATCTGATGTGGGTTTGGTGAAGATCTTTTCCCATTCTGTAGGCTGCCATTTTGTCTTGTTGACCGTGTCCTTTGCTTTTCAGAAGCTTTTACTTTCAGGAGGTCTGATTTATTGATTGTTTCTCTCCGTGCCTGTGCTACTGGGGTTATATTTAGGAAGTGGTCTCCTGTTCCAATGCATTCGAGTGTACTTCCCACTTTCTCTTCTATGAGGTTCAGTATGGCTGGCCTTATGTTGAAGTCTTTGATCCATTTGGACTTGAGTTTTGTGCATGGTGATAGATACGGATCTATTTTCATTCTTCTCCATGTTGACATCCGGTTATGCCAGCACTATTTGTTGAATATGTATTCTCTATGAAAATGTTCACTCTTTTTCATCTACATAAGAATACCTTATGATTGGTTTAATAAAGATATGAATGTTCAATAGGTAGGCAGGAAAAAAACAGGTGAGACTTCTAGGAGAAATAGGAACTCTGGGAAATAATCTGAGGTTGGAGATTTACAAGACATATGGGGAGGAAGTTGGATGTATGGTACTGAAGAGAAGTAATGAGCCATATGGCAAAATCTAGATTAACTTAAATTGGTTAATTTTGGTTTTAAGAGCTAATTGGTACCAAATCTAAGATAAGGCCAAGCTTTTGTAATTAATATAAAGTCTCTATGTCATTATTCAGGAACTGGGGGGTCCAAAGAAAGACCAGCTATACTAAGAAGTATTGGAGGGCCGCCGCTCAGGTCTTATTTGAGGTTCTGAGGACAGGTGTAGCCTCTGGTAGAGCAGGGGACTTATGTCAGAGATATTATTGAGGTGGTATTTTAATTTTAATTGTCAATACAACATCAGTTAGGTGGGTCCTTTGGAACATTATTGATGAGAATTTAATTTAGAAGTGCAGTCTGATTATAATCTGATTATAATTGCTTTGGTTTGAATCATGTTAATACTATTTCTGAGTGCTTTGTTTTCTTAGACTGCAGTGATTCATGGAAAGTGTGATCAAAACTTCTAAAGGTATGTGTGTCTTCAGGTAGTACAGAATCAGGTACTGAGTTATGTTTCTGGACACCACTGATAGACTCACTGTATAATATAAAGTGTATAATATGAAGGATTGGATTGCTCTTCCTGCTGAGATCCTCAGAGCAAGAACTGGTGATACTAGGGCTTTAATAAGGCTGAGGTCTACCTGCTAGAGTTTCAGCATGATCCTCAGACTGGAGGTTGTGGAGTACAAACAGAACTTTCCAGAGATTCTAAAGGGTAATTTTTAAGTGATCCTTTGTAGCACAATTAATAAATACACAGAGACAGATATTAAGGTTCAACCTGAAGGTCAGAAAAGCAAAGCAGTCAGTAACAAGCTCTTCCTTTGACCTCAGTCTGAAATGGCAAACCTGTCTTTAGGAATCCTCAGAATGAAAATGCATCTGAAGCTGTCTCCTCCCATTTTATATTACTCTCTAGGGCTGGGATAAATGGCATGTACCACAAACTGCCCAATTTCTATGGCAAACTAGTGTGGCTACTGGGATTAAAGGTGTATGTTACCACTGCTTGATCAGTGGGGCCGTTTTACTTTGTGATCTTCAGGCAAGTTTTATTTATTAAAATACAAGTGAAATATCACTATAATCCTTGGACTAGTGACACTGGTAGCTATTTTAGGATAGAAATAGCCTCCGTAAATCTAAAAGAAGTGCAAGCATTTCTAGCATGTTGGTACCGTGATCTATGGTCATGTGACTTCAAGCTGGGAGCAAGATATCTATCTATCTATCTATCTATCTATCTATCTATCTATATATATATATATATAGAGAGAGAGAGAGAGACAGAGAGAGAGAGAGAGAGAGAGAGAGAGAGAGAGAGAGAGAGAATGCTTTAGCTTTGGCAGGGCATGTGATGTTGTTTGTATTTTTACTGCTGGTATCCAAAGTGATTGTGCTTAGGATGTGGAGAACATCTTCTACAATTTCTTCAAGTCTACCACATGTGACCAAGGCCAGTGGTATTGGTGGATATGAAGCTTCAGGAAATAGATGGATTCTACTCCCAGTATCCAGGATAAGTTTGTGTGATATCAGGATTTTTTTTTTTTAACACCAAACCGCAGACCTGATGCTAGGTCATGTAATAAACAGGATGTGGTGGTTTGAATAAACTCATGTATTTCATAGACTCATGTATTTCAATGCTTGAAGCATGGCCTTATTGGAATAGGTGTGGCCTTGTTGGAGGAAGTGTGTCACTGTGGGGGTGGCTTTGAAGTCTTACATGCTCAAGCTGTACATAGTGTGGGACACAGATATTTTTCCTTCTGTTTCCTGTGGATCAAGATGAAGGACTCTTAGCACCATGTTTGCCATAATGATAATATACTAAACCCTGAAACTGTAAGCCAGCCCCAATTAAATACTTATCTTTATAAGAGTTTCTGTGGTCATGTTGTCTCTTCACAGCAACAAAACCCAAACTGAGGCACAGGATCACTAGAAAACCATAACCATAATATATGTTGCAACTAGGTATTCTAGATTGGCCCAAAGGATATGTGCTAGGTAGTTTAACAATGGTTGTCTACACCCTGGAAAGGTTGCTGCAAAGAAAGCAGATGTTCTATGAAGCATCCATTTCTAATTTTCACCTGTCCATGTTGTCATATTAGTTGTTTAAATCTTTTGTTGTATATCAATATAACTCACATGTACTTCCATTGTCAGGAAAGAAAAAAAAAACACCAGAGTGAAAGATTACCATAGGCTAGAGGCCAGACATATAGAGTGTAGAAATTCAGTAGATAGAGGTCAAAATAAAAGATATGTGACTAGTAGGAGTATGGATTATTGTATTTTGTGATGCGACTTTCTAAATTAGGGAAAGGCACACAATTTTCTTGATTGATAGAACACAA
Source organism: Ondatra zibethicus (assembly GCA_004026605.1). NCBI lineage: Eukaryota > Metazoa > Chordata > Mammalia > Rodentia > Cricetidae > Ondatra > Ondatra zibethicus. Next base: position 25,259 of record PVIU01011623.1, read on the forward strand.
GAACAGGAGCTCCAGATGAATTTTAACCGTCTAATGACAGATTTTTATGACTAAGGCATGAAAATTGTTATTAAGTTGTAGAAGAGAATGGTGTTCTATAAAACCTGAATGGCCTCAATCCAAATCTGTCAACAGGTAAATGATGACACCCTAAGCATTTGAGAATTGTTGGCTTTGTGACTTGACTCAGCCTTCTCACAGAAGAAGCCAATACAAAATATGGCTGCAGAGCAACAGCTACTAAGACACATTTAAAAATGTACATCATTATTACATGCACATTAATAATCCTAGGAATATATAATTTTATAGGTGACACATACTATTTTTACAGCTGTTTTCTAGAGAAAGAATAAGTTTCTCTTCATTAAAGACTAATGAGTGATATTACATTTAAGGATTCACATTAGATATGCTCCTTTGAATTTAATGATAGAGCAATGAGGCCTTTAATTAAATACTCAAAATTCTCCATAGGGAGAAACAAAATACATTTATCTACAATTTAAAAAAAATGTTATCCATCTGTTATATAATCATATTTTAAAATTTTTGATACTTAGCCATATTACCAATGTAGTTCTGAAAGCTAAGTTCTTGATAATGTAAAATTTATTGGCACAAAATAACAAAAATGGTAATTTGCATTTTATTTGCTATGTTTTATATCTATACATTTTATATTTACTATGGAGTAATAATGAATTCTCCAACACCTATTGGTTGTTCTTTAATTTACTGTTATAGCTAGTTAAAATATACCACAATAGTAGTGAATCTTAAAGCAATAGCCAAAATAAAAATGATCATAAGATTAAATTTGTTATCTAGAAATTGGATTAGAACCTATTCCCTAAAAATGACCTTCTTAAATTAGTTTTTCCCTACTTTAGATAACCAAATATTCATTTACCTTGTGCTAAACTTGATTATGTATTTATTAAAACATAGAATATAATTAAAGTTATTAAAATTAAAACACTTAAATAGAAACATAAAAATGCTAGTAGATTTTCAGGAGAAGGTATGTGTAAGTAAAATTCTTCCACAGGAAATGCTGTTTTAAAAGGATTTAAGTTCTTGGTAAAAATCCAGCAATGAAGAATAGAATAACTAGCAATACAAACAGTCAATACAAACCTGAGGTGTTTACTTAGAATTTCACTTTCTAAGTATTTTATCTTAGTTCATGATAATGTAACCTTTATCTAAGGGTCATCATTGTACAAATATTAAAGAACAAAGCATAATGTCATTTTTTAAAAATGATAGAAAGTAAAATGTTTTGTATATGTGAAAGGAAAAATGTTAACTCCCTCACAATCCATTTTGATGGAATTATGATAAAATCCTCCATTAGGCTTCTAAAACCTACTGATGTGGGATTAGATAAAAGTAGATGAGACTCAGAGAGGATGCTACAAAGCTCAAATGTAGATACTAATTATTGGTGCACGATTTTTCTAGTTTTCATGGCCTAATCTATAGCCTACTTGAAGAGTTTTGATATGTGGTAGAGAACTATATCAAAGTAATATGATTAAGTTACTATGAGGTGTAAAATAAAACCTTAAAGATAATTCACTTAAGAATAAGGTAGATAGCTCACTTAATTTCAGCTGTGATCCCCTTAACACCACATTTATGTTACATCAGTCTCAAATACATTGCATAGACTGTCTACCCAATAAAATATGAATGCAAAATATTTAGCTTGGGTACATTATAGTAAAGGGTGGATCAACATGGAGTATACTGCCAGACACATAAATTACCTTTCCATCTTATATGTTTCTCTTTATGCCATTTGATTAGAACATTTTATACACAACACTACACAACACATACATACACACACACGCATATATATATATATATATATATATATATATATATATATTTGTGCTTTTATCTTGGAAACTTCATTGTCGTATTGAATTAGAGTCCTGGCATTTTATTAGTTTTTGAACATCATGATTTTTCAATTTATTTCAACCACTAATCTACATAGGGCTGCTTTTATAAACTATTTAGTAGCCAGTAAATCTAAAACAATAATTTAATTAAGAAACTTAAATATCATAAATGCTTATTTTTTTTTTTTTACAAATTAAACTAGTTGGCATCAGCAGCTCTGCTGTTTCTTGTCCCCAACTCCAATGGAATTCAATTGCTCTGGAGCAGTCCACTGCTATGGAGCAGACGAGTGACCTACCTTTCAGCTGGACTGCCACCGCCCCTTGGATTCTGTTTACCTATGACCACAAACTTCATTGCTCAACCTCCCCCCCACTTCATTATCCTCCGTGTAGCCAGTCTTTCGCCATAACTCTAGCAGACTCCATAGGCACAATTACAGTACACACCAGCCTGAAGTAAAGGGGAGTAACCAGTCTCCCAACTGAGCTGCCCCAATCTTTAGACCCCTATTACATGCTTCCCCTCTCATCTCAGCACTCTGTGCCAACTCCAGTGGGTCCACAACTCTGAACAGTCCTCAACAGTGGACAACCTGGTGAGTGATCCATCTGTTAGCTGGACTGTCCTCCCACCCCCTAAATTCTGTTCCCCAAAGACCCACTCTGGTGCCCAATGTCCAACCCCTTCTACCTCATCTTCATCTCCAAGGTCAATCCTTCCCCACAATTCCATCAGAATCCGTAAGCCCAGGAACCATCCATAGTCAGAGGAACAGCACCCCCTCCCCTGGGCCTAATATTCTGGTCTAAAACTTTGGAAGAAGACTTCAGCCTTACTGAATGTCAGACCTAAAGCCCTCAAACCCCAGATGGGACACCCTACTGGGAATAAAGACATGCTACTCACCAGAACCCTTGGCCTCGTAGGCCTAAAGAGAGGAAACAGAAAACAAAGGAACGAAACAAACAAAATAGCCATCCAACAAAAACAAATGCAAGAATCAATATATAGACCTATATTAATTCCAAATTCAGATACCTAAATGCCAGTGTAAGAACAAAATCAACAACAGAAAGGACAATATGATACCTCCAGAACCCGCTGATGGAGAAAACAAGATATTTTATGACAAAGTCAAATTTAAACCATATCTATTCACATTCCAGCCCTACAGATGGTACTAGAGGGAAAACATCGAGTCAAGAAAGTTAAGTACAACTGCAAATACCCAGGTAATAGATAATCTCACACCAGCAAAACCCAAAGAAGGGAAACACAAACATATGCACATACCTATGCATCCTACCAATAACCCCCAGAAAAAAAACAATAATAAATAGCAAGAGTTAGCAACCAGTGGATATTACCATCTCTCAATATCAATACACTGAATTTCCCAATAAAAAGTTGCAAGCTAACAGAATGTCATGTCAGCATCAAAGAGTAACGTTACTTCAGAGTAATGTCTTTTCATCTTTCAGGTAGCAACAGAAAGGATGGTATTTCTTCATCATATGCAGTAGAATAGAAATTAAATGTTAGAACTAGGAGTGGAAACAGGTCTGAACTATTAGGCACAGTTGGGCATGCTAGCTTCTCTTTAGCCTCCACAGATTCCTCCTGGCCTGGAGAAGTAGGGGCAGCTCTCTAGTGTTGCTCACAGGCAATGAGAAGGATAATGGTATAGGGAATATTTTTAATTGGTCTTTTAATACCAAGGAAGAGGAGACATGTTTCATTATTACTACTTGGAACTAGGAGTCTAGGATTCCCATCCAGGTCTCTACTGACAATGCGGGATTTGAATATCACTGGATATCTTTAATTCAATATGTAAATGGAAATCCTGTCTTTCTATATGGACTTCTGGTAACATCCTAGTAATGATAATAAATAGATTTTACCTTTTTAAAGCTGTAGTTTATTTGACCAGATAGTAGAATAATGGTAGGTCCTTTTACTAAGAAGACATGGCTTCTAATGTCCCAGACTTCTGCATGAATGAAAATTTCAACTTCTGCACTCATGCAGTCTGCAGGACCATTTACTGCCTGGTGCCTGTTCTGACCTAGTTCTTAGAATGTCTTAGTGGAGTTACTCTTTATCATACTAATGAGGGATCTTAACTACTGACTCTTGCTCATATTTGTTTTCTGTTTTATTTTTTAGAAGAAATTTTGATTTCTACTAGGCATTTTAATTACTTTGTAGTGGTAGATAATATCAACTGAGCTTAGTTTAGATGTTGGATTCAAACCAGTTAACTTCCCATAATCCATACAGCAACACTGTGAATCTTATAATACTGTTGAGTAGCTTTGCCCAACTATCTAGGTACTACCATTTTCACTATTATGAGTCATTTCACAAAATCCTTCCCCCAATTTCTCTGTTTCAGCCATTCTTGCCCTCTTTAAATTACTCAAATCTTGGAATATATAAAATTTATCCCTTTATGTCCTCTGTGTCTGAAACATCCTTAACATCCACTTTCGTTATTCACGTTCATCTTTTAAATATCAGTTTAAAAGCTGCTTCCCTAAAAATGCCTTCAGTGACTTGATATTATTGTTTAGATTTCTTTATTTTGATTATTATATTTCTTTCTACAGTTACACTTTTATAAATAAAGGCTGAAATAATTGTGATCAGAAGACAAATCACACAGCTTGGATAGGGAAGTGAGTAGATCTTAGTTATTATGGTGTGGAAATTCTTCCCTATTCTACTAGGCAGTTTCTGTTTACTTGGTAATTATCTTAGTAACACAATGATTCTGATATATAACAATATTTACTTGGGGAATATTATATAAACATTATCTGTAAGAATCAATTTCTAGGTTTTCCATCAGGATATATTAATTATACATAATAATGCCCTTCATTATGTCATTTTCATAAATTTATATTTTGCATTTTTATCACATTTATCCTACATTACCCTCGCTTGTCTTTATGTCACTTCAGTTGGTCCCCGTATTCTTCCCAATATGTTTCTCTTTTACATTTTTGTATATTATATTTTTTATGTGATTAAATTAATTACATTCCAGTTGCTTACAGGTGGAGGGTTTTTTTTCAGGATAAAAGACAACTTACCAGCAGTTATGCCATTAAAAAAAAAAAGTCTCTCCCTTTTCCAGCAATGGCTAACCTAAAGGAAGGGTGTGGTATAGTAGCCCCTCTTCATTTTATTTTGGAAAATTGTCAGACCCAAAATATGAATCTTACACAGGTGAGCACAGTTATAGTGACTTCAGTGGTGCTACAACCATGGCACCTTGGGAAAAATAAATATATTTTCAAAATACTAGTCACACATTTATAACTGTCACAAACACTGGAAGTGACAGTCATGTGGTTCAGGCATCAAAACTGTAGTTTAAAGCCACAATTCTTCAGTGGAAGAAGTAGCTACATATTTCAAAACTGCAGAATATTAACACAAATGAGACAGGACCTGTACCTGTGGGACTGACTTAATATTAACATTTTTAAAAACATGACTGGACAATTGCATTAGCATTATTTGTGTTTGACTATTACAGATAGGTATACTAAATACATATCCATAAAAGTAATGCCCAGGAAACATGAATATTTTATGAATTTTTCTTTTGAAATTGATACATAGCATAGTTTTAGAACACTGCCATGGAAAACCATTAAATTTGTGGAAGATGATTTAAAGATAGAATAAAATAAAATATTTTGACATAAATATTTACAAAAAATCAAAGTCTAGTAGTGGTAGTATAAACTTTTATCCTCTTAATTTATGATAGAAATACATTTTAAAAATATACTTAGTCATCAAGGAAATGCAAATCAAGACGACTTTGAGATTTTATCTTACACATGACAGAATAGCTAAGATCAATAAAATAAGTGACAGCTCATGCTAGTGTGGATGTGAAGCATGGCGAACACTCATTCTTTGTTAGTGGGACTACAAACTTATATAGCCACTGTGGAAACCAGAGTGGGCATTGCTCAGTAAGATGGGAATCAATCTACTTCAAGATCCAGTTATACTACTCTTGATCATATACCCAAAGTGTGTGTCATCCTACCTCAGAGACATGTATTCAATTGTCCTGCACTATTCAGAATAGCCAGAAATTTTAAACAAGATCATCAGAAGAGTGGATAAATAACATGTGGTACGTTATAGATTCAACTGTTCAAAAATGAAACCATGAAATTTGCATGTAAATAGATGAAACTAGAAAAGAAAATCATTTCAGAATTAGGTTGCCCAGACCCAGAAAGACAAATATGGTATGTATCCGCTTATATGTGATATTATCTATTGAGTCAATTATAAACAAGCTACAGTCTATAGAACTGCAGATGATAGGTATACAGTGATGGACTGATAGTGGACAGATCTCCCTAGGGAAAAAATATAGTGCATAGCTAGTGTTGAATGAAGGGTGGTAGAATAGGAGGAATAAATGGAGATGGTGAGGGTCTACAGGGAGAAACAGCTAAATTTAAGGACCATTTAAGGAGTCATGGAAACCTAATAGAGAAGAAGCTTCCTAAAACATATAAAAAAGTAATCTAAATGAAGTTGCCTATAAAAAAAAAACAAAAACAACAACAATAAAAAAAAACAAGAGCCAGGCAGTAGTGTTTTTGTTTTTAGCTACAAACCCTCTTATCTACAATAGTGTTCTTTCTGTAAGATATACAAAGGCCACAGTGGCACAGGATTTGTGGTAGTAACTAAACAATATATGATCTGACTTAATATCCACTCCATGATATGGAAGCCATACCCTGCTTGAGTGAGAGAAAACCTGAATGTAGATAGCCCAAAGACCTATGGCTAAAACCAAATACCTTTGTTCTGAGTGAATACAATGACTCCTACTATCATTTTGCTCTACTAATAGATCAGTGCCTTGATCAGCTGTGATAAGAGATGCCTGTTCCTACAGCAGATCAGAACTCATACAGAGGCCCATGGCCATACATTATGCAGAGAGTGAGAGACTATAGAATACTCAGCTTTAAATGGGATGTCTCCATCAAATCCTTCCCCTCACAGTTCAGAAAACCTAGAAGAGGAGAAGGTGGAAATAGTGTAAGAAAAAGAAGGATAGAGGCCACAAATAAAACAAGGCCATCTAAATCAACATGAGCAAAGTTCGTATGAACTCATAGAGACTGAAATACCTTGCATAGGGCCTCTTTGGTCTTCCACAGTTGGGGTACTAGAGTTGAAAGGAGCAGTAGACACATGCCCCTTATCCCTAACCCAGAGGCATTTTTAATTGATCACTGTTGAAAATGAAAATTGAGTTTCCTTTAAGGGAGTCTCACTGGGGGAAAAAACTACTCTTAGAGGTAGGTTGCATACCAGCAGCAGTAGATGGCCAACATGAAAATGAGCTAAGTGGCAGCTTTAAAGGTTTCTTATCTTATAATGTCATGTTATGGCTATTCCTTTCTTTAAGATTTTATCTTACTATTTTATTTTTGACTTTTACATTATAAATATATATGTATATTCACACATATATATGTATATTTATAGTCACATTATACACACAGCACTACATATATTTCTGTTTTTCTCTCTTCCTACCCTACAGGTCGTTTGAGTCTACATTATGCTTCCAGTTTCGTGTTTTTATGGGGTTCCTGAGCACGTTAATGAGCAGCTTTCTGTTTCTTGTGTCTTTGCTGGGACTCTTTTCCTTCTGATTGTTTGTTTTGTCCAGTTCTTGTGTGTTAGATTTTGTTTATATTTTTTGTTAGATTTGACTATTATCCCTTAGGAGTTTGTTTTTTTTTTTTCTAATGAGAGATGGGAAGGGGGTCAATTAGATGGGAGGGGAAGTGGGTAAAAATATCTCTGTCATAGAGGGGGAGGAAAGCATATTCAGTAGAGGTTGTGTGAGAAAAAATTCTTTTCTCCTTTTTACAGAAAAATAAAAAACAAAAAGGTTATTTACAAAATAATCTTAAATCAATGCAACACTGGATTTTAGGAATTTGTATTAAGATTGTAGGAATTTGTATTAAGATTTTAGGAATTAGCATTATTTTCTTTTTCACTCAGTGTTTGGCCCCAAGAGCAAACAGCTCTACAATGGTTCATATCAATCTGGGATGAGGAGAATCAGCAATGATGCTATCCTCTGGCACCACAATTGTCTACTCCATGTTTATAACTAAAGCACAGGCTTCTTTTTAAAATGGCATCTGGCCCATCATCCCTGTGGCAGTTTCTATGACTTCCCTCTGAAATAGCTATTAAGACACAGGAAACTTATAGCATCACAAAAATTAAGACTGACAAACAGTCTATTGCTAGAAAATGGGTGAATTTCTACTAACTATAAAGCCAGAGAATTGTATTGAGACAGGGGAAATGTGGTTTCATGAAAGAAAATAGTGAAAACGAAAAGGAAGATGTTTGTATTCCTTAGATCTCTTTCTCCCCGTCTTTTGCTTCCCCTCCTTTCTGACATCACCTCCACCCCATATAACAAGCTGAGATCTTAAACAGCAGCCATGATCTTTCTCTTATAACACACCATGTCATTGCTGCTGATATTTCAGCCATGAAGCCATGAGGTAGGAGGTTTCGAAAGAGATGTTTCAAAAAAAAGTTTCAAAAGACAAGTAATGTATTCTGGAAGGTCCTGAAATAAAGTAGTAAAGTTTTACTGCTTGGAGGTAAAGAATGGAAAAGACGTGAGAGCAACACATTCAGAAGATCCTTACACGCTATGTTAAATCAGAGGCTAGGAGCTTTAGGATCTAAGAAGGACAGACACCCCTTTTAACCTTAATAGAAAAGACCCTGGAATCCAGGAAAAGTAGCATGCACTATAATTTATTTCTATATGTAGGACTAAGACAAGGATTAAATTTATGAATAAAGGAACAGTAGCTGAGGCCAAGGATATCCTGCTATTAGGTTAATACTACAGGGCAGTTAAGGGTAGACTTTCACATGTGACATAGCAAAGACAGAACAATCTATGTTCCGTAACTCACTAAAAAAGAAAACTAGAACATCAGAGAAGCAGAAGTTAGAACACAATTATACAAAGAAAGGAAGAGTCTTTAAAAATTATTCACTCAAGAATCTAAAGTACTGAAAAAGTTCATTTCTAATTAAATCCAAAATATAACACAAGACAAGCATATCCATGGAAGAGCAACAAAACAAAACAGACATTGAACTAAAAAAGCAACATATACTTAGAGTAAATGAGAACAACCTAAACTGAAAGCTTTGTAGAAAAAATAAGGGTTGTTGAGCTCAGCATACGAAAGGTTAACTTAAAAAACTGATCTTGAAAAGGAAGTAGCCATAGCAATTTAAACTGCAAAAGACCAATTAAATCTGTGTCAGAAGCAGAAAGAGATGAACCACGTGGTAGGACAATGGTCTTTTATCCTGTCACTTGTATTATTTTTAATAAAATGCTGATTGTCCAGTAGCTAGGGAGGAAGTATAGGTGACGCGATGGCAACCAGGCAGGAAGTAGAGGCAGGACAATGAGAATTATGGGGAGAGAAAAGTTTCAGTCTGCAGTCATCACCCAGACACACAGGAGGCCAGACACAGAGCAAGCAAGATATGACTGTCTTGCCAAAAAAAGGTACCAAGGCACATGGCTAACACAGACAAGAATTAGAATTATGGGCTATATAATTTATAAGAGTTAATAAAAAGCCTGAACTAATAGGCTGATCAGCTTATAATTAATATAGGCCTCTGTGTGTTTATTTGGGGTGAAACAGATGAAGGACCAGGTGGGTCAGAAACCTCGGTCAACAGAATCACTATCGTAGTTAACACAATCATTCATGTACCACACAGAATTGAGATATCAATCCTAAAAATATATCAAATCCTAAAAAATAAACACTGTCAGAGGAAAGAAAGTATATGGCAGTTTGGGAATGAAAATTTACAGTAGATAGTGTGTTTTTCTTAAACAAGAACTATGTCCTTTGATTTGAAGCAATCATTAAAAGGAAGGAAAATATGATACAAATCTCTACAGCTATTACATGGAAGAATCTCACAAAAGTGTACTAAGACATTCCCATGAGCTCAAATTAAAATGACCCGCAATGGAGCATGTACCCATGAAGGCACCAGTGCAGTGCAGCTGGGTCCATAATGAGGAAAAGCTTGATGATGCCGAGCTTCTCCATGGCATAGTAAGTGGATTTTTAGACAAATGAGCAATGTCTTTAGGATATCTATACAGCAAACTTAAAGGTATATAATAAATTCTTATTAATTTGATTGTCTTATGAAGATGTATGACCAATATCCAATGGGATAACTTCATAATAAATATTGTTTAATGGAGATTATCATGAAAACTGAAGTCAACATAATTCAAGTAATTATTTCTAGATCCATGATAATTATATCTATATATTATATTGTGCATGCATTTTTTCTTATAAAAAACATAAAATAGATAAATTTCAAAAATTACCAAATAAGATTTACTTATGACTTATGAAAAATTTCAAATTCTTCTACTAAAAGAAATATATAATTGAATGTTGCTTGCAATTTAATATAAACATATGAAATAAGAGAAAATAAATTAATATATAAATATTAAAATCGAAAATATTTTATTAAAAAACGATTCAATTTCAAATACATGCAAATGATCTTTGCATAATAATAAGTATAATAATTTGTAAAATCTTCTGAAAAGAAGTAAAATACAGATAAAATAGATCCAATCTGAGGAGGAAGAAATAATTAGAGAAACCTTTTTTAATATATATTACCAACTTAAGAATTATTTTTGAATAAGTGTACTTGTGACCACTGGCAAATTATAGTATTATAATACTGTCACAGCCTCATGTTAAGAATGATAAATAACAATGCAAATGGGCTGTACATGACTGAAATAAAATGTTTCTATAAATCAAACCTTAATGTCTCAATATATCTAAATACCCTTCCTAATCCTGTGACCCTTTAATATAGTTCCTCAAGTTGTGGTGACCCTCATCCATAAAATTAATTCATTGCTTCTTCATAACTGTAATTTTGCTACTGTTATGAATTGCATAGCTGTGTTTTCTGATGGCCTTATGTGACCCGTGAGGAAGACTTTTTTAACCAACAAATGGTTTGAAACCCACGGGTTGAGAAGCCCTGTGCTCAATCAAGGGTAACATGGCTGGAATGATAAGTATAATTAGCAGTCATGAGAGGAAGGAACACATTTTGATGAAAATGTCAACTTAAAACACTCTGAATCTTTTTGCTCAAACATAAAATAATGTAATGAGACAAAACAAATAGAATAAAAGTGAACATTTAATTAAACTTGGAAAGTTTGGCCCAATCATTGCAAAACAATTGAACAGACTCACAAAGGAACATTTTTATGTCAAAACTTAGAATTCCTGATACCTACAAGTGTAATAGAACTAAAAGATATAATTTGATTAAGTCATAGAGTTTATAATTTTATTTCATCAATAGGGTCTATTTTGAAAACCTATGAATAAAGCTGGAGAGAGTTTATTCCATATGAAAAACTAAGAATGGAATTCACTTATGCTTGAGATAATTAAATTTGTCATCTTGACTAGATTTAGAATCAATCATCTAGGAGACATTTCTAGGCATATCTGTAAGGGTGTTCCCAGAGAGGCATCTCTGAGGAAAGAAATCGAACTCTGGATGTAGGCCTACACTCACAGAATGTTGTGCAGATAAAGTATGCTGAGCATCAGCATGCGCATTCATGAACCTTTCAATGTTTCCTGGCTGTAGATGCGATGTGACCAGCATGCTCATGGTCCTGCAACTCTGTCTCTCCTGCCATAGAGGACAGTACGTTCAAACTGTCAGCTCCAACAAACCCTTCTTTCCTGACATTTTTTCAAGTATTTTGGAACAATAAAAAATATAAAAAGTACAATGGGTTTTGTAAGAGTATAAAAGAAGGATAATAGAATGCAACTTTTCCTTGGAAAATAGAAGAAAGGGAATAAGAAGGGTACCAAGCAAGAACAGAAGTTGTGCATAAATAAATACAAACTCTTTCAGTTCAAGGTAAAGAATACTAGAAGGAAATAAACCAGTGTGTTTATCATGGTTATTTCCATTTTAGGGACAGATTTAATTTGAGTTTCAGGGTAGTGCTTTGTTTTGCTTATACTTTTTTACATTTTGTACTTTTTCCTGAAATGAACCAAGTGTTATTGAACACCAGGAATACTTTTGCATGTATTGATAGAGAACAGGGAAGGAGCATTTAGTGCTAGGCAACAAGAATAGTTCAAGGGAAAATAAGAGGCTGTGTTGGTGTCTGCATATAAACAGCAATCTGATATTCTGCAGTCCACCCTATAGAGCACAGGGAGTTTTCTAGAGCTGAGAGTGCCTGAAAGGGGACACACCCACTTATAAACAGAAAAACTTATCATCATTGGACTGAAACTGATTGTATGTCAAGAGAAAACAAGCAAAATTAGATACCCATCATAAGGAAGTTAGCCTCCTATAGTTATGGACCGTCTCCACTTTTTTCATGTAAATATTCCATAATCCCTCTTGCAATGACTTATTAAACACACACACACACACACACACACACACACACACACTGATCATTTACCTTATCCATGGGGAACTTTGTGCTGACTCAGTTATCTTCTATTGTGGCTACTCACACAAATCTCCTAAAGAATGTACATCTTTCTCAATGGTTCTTGAAGTGAAATCCCTGACCTGAAGCAGCATCACATCAGAGGAAATAATATAGACCTTACTGCTGTAGGCTAACCATTCCATATGTTGTGACTATGGAATGTTGCTCTCATTGGTTGTTAATAAAAGCTGCTTTGGCCAATAGCAAGGCAGATTATAGCTAGGAAGGAAAGTCAAATGGAATACAAGGGAAAAGAAGGATAAGGTTTTTTGTAGGATCCCACTTGTTTATTCAGCTGCTCAGCCCTGAAATAATCACACAGAAACTATATTATTTGCAATACAATTTGGCCCATTAGCTCTAGCTTCTTATTGGCTAGCTTTTACATCTTAATTTAACCCATCTCCATTAATCTTGTATCACCACATGGTTGTAGCTTACTGGGCAAAGTTCTGTCCAGCTCCAGTGGGGCTACATGGCTTCTCTCTGACTCCCCCTCCTTTCTCCCAGCATTCTGTTTAGTTTCCCCACCTAGCTCTGTTCCCCTATAGTTCTGCTATAGGCCCAAAGCAGTTTCTTTATTAACCAATGATATTCACAGCATACAGAGGGGAATCCCACGTCAAGGACTGAGAATTACAAGCCATCTGCACAAGAAACAAGATGCCAGCAGACCAGTAAAACCCATGGTGAAATGACAATACATAGCTTAGTAGAAATGTGTTAATTTAAGTGTAAGAGATAGTTACTAATAAGCTTGAAGTAATGGCAACATGGATTGTAATTAATATTAAGCCTCTGGGTGATTGATTAGAAGTAGTCTCAGAATGGAGTAGGACAAAGAAACCTCTATTCTACCCTACCTATACTTACAGAATAGGTCAGGCACACTACAAATAGAACCCAGCCATCAGCATCTGAATAAAACTTCCTGAGGACATTGGTTTTCATACTAATGGACCAGTATTATGCTTACCAAGTTGTTTTTTGGAGTTTCATGCCATGTTTCCTTAGTACATTTAATTCTCTCATTTTCTCTCATTCACTCATCCTTTCTCTCTCTATCTCTTTTTTTGGTGTGTATGTGTATGATACATTTGTTTCTGTCTCTCACACACAAATATGAACAGATAATGAAAATGTGTACTGTATTTCACTTAATTTGCCAAATGAAATTAGGCATAAAGGGCCTCAATATAGTTTATGATAGTTAACAAACAAAAAAAAAAACTAAGCATTACTATTTCAATGGAGTTTTCTAGAGTTGTTGTCTAGGTTTTTCCTAAAACTTCAAGGCTCTACTTTGTCAACTTACAATTTATCAGTTTACTAAAGTATCCAGGAAGTCCTGTGTTCTGGAAATATGCTTGCCTAATAAACTTTTGTTTTTCCTATGCAACCCCTGGTTAAAAAAAAAATCTTTCAGAAATACTGCCCCACAAATCATCTCTGAGAAAAATGCTTCCTGGTTCTTCTTGATATCCAGAAAAGACAGGAAGCTTATTTCCAGCATAGGATAGATTTATGGACTGAGAGAATACTTTGAAGATAAATACTTAAAATTTCTAAATCTATCATCCTGAAGTTTAACCACGAGCATCTTATATTATAGTACATTTAATAAAATTAATGAACCAATGTTACTAATATTGATAGTTGTGAGAGTCATAATTTTCCTGGATTTTTATTTTTACTTTTCTTATTTTAATCATTTTGTTGATCTTAATTTATCTTATTTTACTAATTTATTTCTTGCTTCCTTTTCCCTTGTCCTGGAACTAGCTCTTGTAGACCAGGCTGGACTCGAACTCACAGAGATCCACCTGCCTCTGCCTCCCGAGTGCTGGGATTAAAGGTGTGCACCACCACCGCCCGGCTTGCCCCCCTTTTTTTTTCTAGCAGTAGGACTTGATGCAGCTGTATAATGCTCAGGACAGCAACATGGCAGAGTTGAATAAACATGAACAAAAGACATTAGTTCCATCAGCACTGCAGTCTTTGGGACACACTCATTCTATTCTATAAACAACAACCACTTTCTAAAGTTCTAGGTTAATGCTAAGTCTCCTGTGTCTTTGTCATAAGATTCATCAGGAATGAAAAGAATGCTTAATGTGAAAACAAACTCACAAAAAATCATGGAAAGGATCACGATGACGATAAACATCAGCCAAATGCTAGAACACAACTCAATTATAACAGTCATCATTACTGTCAAAGGTTACAGTTTTCAGGGGACTCTCCCAGTTCCCACATCCTGACTGCAAAGCCAGAAGCTGCAGGTATTAATTAGTTCAATCTACAGTAAAAAGCAATCAGCAGAATGAAGTTTGAACTTTAAAGTCCTCATCCAGGTAGAGTTCTTATGCTATTTTATGCTCTGGACTAAATTGAAAAATCATTATCTATTTTATAGCTCGAATAAAATATAAACAGATAAAATGATCCATTGGAAGATATTAACATGGACATTTTCCATAGACAAATGCAGTCTTGAGCCAACAAGGTGTTCTTCCACATTTATCAACATTTGACAGTGCTACGTGTTTGTGCAATGTAAATAACATAACTATTGATGAGAAGAGTGCCCTGCTGTGACCCAGGAAGTAAAAACCACCCCACAGATGCTTACTAATAACTCAGAAAATGAAGAGCACCTCTTTCAGCACTGGTTTAATGCTTACCATTCTTTCACTTTTTGCTCTCATTGGAGTCTGAAGTTTCCTTTTTCATTAACCCACATCATAAATTATAGTTTATTGCATAGAACATGCTTTGGATTGTATATATTTCACAAAGACTTTAGATTACTTACAAATTTATCATCTGTGTTAAAGATAAATTTTGGCATTCTATACAAATTTATTTTAAACCATACATCATCCCATTGTTCAGCCTATTCTACCATTTCTACCATTCTACCAGGGAAACTTCCCACAGGCTCTAACTTTACAGTCAACAGAATGCTGTATCTAGCAGAACTTCCTTTGAGGACAGAAATCTCCATCTTCTCTCTCCAGCATGGCCACTACCAATTCTTTGTGACTACAAAGTAATTGAATATGGCTAAGAAAAGTGAGGAAGTGGCCTGGAGAGATGGTTCAGTAGTTAAGTACAGTAGCTGCTCTTGCAGAGGACCTGGTTCTTTTCATAACACAATAATTTGTAAACTTAGATCCAGGGAAGTCCAACATCTCTTCTCACCTTCAGGGCATTTAGCATATATATGGCACACTTACATACATGCAGGCAAAATGCTAGTGAATATAAATAAATCTAAATTTTACAAATAACCCAAGAAACTTAGTTATGCAAAAAAAGTAGTTGATTTAAATTAGTTTTAAGCACAGATGAATAGTGGCTACCAGGTCAGACAGTTCAGATATCAGAGTAATTTTATTCTGTTCTTAAAACTTAAGATTTCTTAGAAAACTTTAAATTTCCTTTTCATTAAGTCTAGTTACTAAATCCAGAAACTTTCTGTCAATCATTCATGTGTGACAACTATATTTTCATCCTAGATATTTTTGAGAAATTATAGAAAAAGTATACATAAACTTTGAGACAAATTTCCTGATTTTTAATTAGAAAAATAACTATAATTAAATATTGATCTCTCAGTGCTTCTGTTCTTTTATTATAGTCTTTATGCATAGAAAACCTACATGTGTCTATATAGACCACAGTCCAATGGGTGGTGCTTATATACTATGGTCAATGTATGAACACTAAAATCTTTAGGGAACTCATAATAGTCCAAAATATCTCCTTCTCTTTTCAATATGTAATTTAGCTTGATGAAGGAATATCTCAAAGCCATTGTCTTCATTAGCTCCATGGCCAATGGGTGTATTTGTCTCACTGTGAGTCATTTTCCTCCAAGGTAGTTATAAAGCACAAATTAACTTTAAGCAAACCAAATACTCAGATCTTGATATATCCCATGTCCTTCATTAAGCAGCTTTTCTACATTACAAGTTCACAGTAAGTCTGAGGATAGGAAACTGCCTTCAGCAGCCTTATGTTGCTGGGGAGTTACGTGAAGTGGCCCAGGTGAAAAGCAGAAGTGCTAGGCCAAAGTATGGCTCAGCCATTAAGAACACTTGCAATGGTCCTTGGTTCAATTCAAAGCACCCACAAAACAGACCACAAATGGTGTGGCAAGTCCTTTTGTATATGTGTTGCTTTTATTCATTAACGAATATAGAAGCTGCTTTTGCCCAATGGCTTAAGAGAATATAGCAGGCCAGAAAAGATAGATAGAGAGATAGGAAGAGTCAAAGAGACACCATGGGGCTGCCAGAGAGAAAGACGCAAGTTGCCTGCTGGAACCTTGCCAATAGGCCACAAGCCTCCTGGTAAAATATAAAATAATGGAAATGGGTTAAATTAAGATGTAAGAGCTAGTCAATAAGAAGCTAGAGCCAATAGGTCAAGCAGTGATTTAATTACTACTGTTTCTGTGTGGTTATTTCGAGTCTGGGCAGCCGGGAACGAACAGGCAGCCTCCTACTACACACAAACATCTGCAAAACCACTTCGGGTTAATCCAGTCTCTGATTTCTGTAGGTGCCAGACATATAGGTGGTGCATTTAACATAAACTCTGGCTAACATTTATACTAAGTAACAAAATAAATAAACTAAAAATAAATTTAAAACACAAAAGCAGAGTTGATAAAGTTTGAATCCATGAAGCTGAACACCAAAACGTTTGTTTGCACTGATGACAGTCGTTACGCTACTCTGGTGATAAACACTGGCTGCTTGTCCAACATGTGACTTCCTCTCCATCTAAAAATGGCCTTGACCCATTAAATGATTGAGAAATGCACAAACTTTTTAATATTTGAAAAAGACACTTTGAAAGAAAACAGACATGAAAACAAATAGATGTTCAAAGAATGTCTCCTTTGATGGCAACAGTGCCCTAGGGGTAGCAGGTTTCCAAAATGAGTCTCCAGTGAAGGGGCTGACACATCTTTAGAGACCTAATTCATTCTGAATTGTTCTCAATTGCTTTCTATTTGAAAAGATGGCAGTGCTCCCAGTGGTACCTAAACAGGCCAGATCATGGATGCTTTAGAAACACAGTTTTTTAGACACCGAGAATTCAACAGTATAAAAATGGTCATGATGGTGCAAACAGCAAGCATTAATTAAATACAATTTGTCAGATACTCAACCTAGGTTTAATTTACGACAATTGGTTTGTATTCTTTGCATGCTATGCTGAAAATACCTCTAATCAGAAAATGACATTTTTATACATTTGTTCTAAGCTGAGAAAACGGAAGCAAGGCGATTTAATATAACTGGCCCAAAGTCAGACAGCCTAGCAGTACTCATATTTGAATGAAGCTTTTTCTCATGGCAACCCTCCATTGGAACCAAAATAATTATATACAGACAAAGAAAACTTGCCCTCATAAGGCCTTGATCAAAAAATAAACTGCAGTTTTCTTCAGCTAAGGATGCTCAAATAGAAGGAAAGAAAATAAGAAAACATACATACACACAAAATACATAATAATAGAATGACTTTAATATATCCAGTTAGAAAGATAAATGAGAATTAGATTACATTTTCACGAGGACATAAGAAACCTAAGCTGTGAAAGGTGAAGTGATTTGCCATACATAACAGAATTCTTTAAGTTTCTCTCACTCTGTCTTTTAACACACTTCTTAAAATTTTTAAGTAGAATTAATTCTTAATTCTTATTTGAAACATGAGGAGCAAGCAAAAATTTTGACTGAGAAAGCACACAGACTCCTGTCCTGATTTAGAAACAACCCCAAGGAAAACAAAACAAATCAAACAGAAACCACAATATTTTGTAATTACAGTTCATACACACCATTTTGAAGGATCTATTTTTTAATAAATTATATTTATTTTATAATTATGTGTATGCAGGTATGAATATGTCAATGTGGATGCCCACAGAGTCCAGAAGAGAGTGTCAGATCTCCTGGAGTTAGAATTGCAGTCAGTGAGAACCACCTGTAGGGAACCAAACCCAGCTCCTCTGCAAGAACAGTAAGCTCTCTGTACAGCTGAACCATCTCTCCAGCAATAGCTCCTCATATTATCCTTGTTTAAAAGATTCCAAAATAATATGAAGAGTGGTAAATACCTCTGATAATGAAAAAGAAGGCATAAGATTTCCTAATAGAGTAAGAACATTCTAATGCACTAGACTAAAGCCTTTTATTAGCAGTGAATGGAAGGGTCTGAACTCAGTGTTTTAGGCATTTACTTCTTCTGATCTTTCTCATGACCTTCTGAGAAAGACTGCACACCAGTAGACACACAGCACATCCTAATTGAAAACAAACACTTCTATGCTTAACAAAGTTTAATCTGTCAGGTAAAGGCATCCAAGAGTGATGCATTTTTTATGAGTACTATGCATTTTTCCCACAGCTAAACAGCCATTAAATGACAGCTGCAGGGACAAGCTATAGAGAAAAGAATAAAAATAACTTTGTTTGTACTGATCATTTGACTTTCTACATTCTTCTGGCTATTTAGGAATTTTTAACACTACCATATTAGATAAACATACAAATAAAGTTAGATTGTTCAGTAAAAGTGTTTTGAAAATTTAGAGTACAGATGTCATTACTTTATATTTATATTAAAGAAGAATACAACCTACATCCGAGGGTTCAAGTAAAGTTCACATGGATGAGGAACAAAGGAGGAGAAGAGAATACCTGCTTCAGCCCAGCTGTTTCTCAAATGTATACACATCCCCAAATTGATACTCAACAGGCCATCTATACTCGCCATATCTCTATATACTCCTCTCTCTATGTCTATATATGTTTTTTCCAATTTTCCTTTGCTTGTCACTTTTACTCTTACCCATATCCTTTCCATCTTCCTCTTCTTGAGCCCTAATAAAATATTTTAGGAAATAATAAAAACAATAACCAAATATTTCATGCAATGGTTAGAAGAAACATCGGGTAAATATTTTTGAAATGAGGAGTTGGCTGATGCTAAAGTATGTCATCTTTTATCAAGTAAAACTCAAATTCTGAAACATAATAAAATATGTATTAAAATGTATAGATATTGTCAATAAATGAAAAAAACTAACTCAAAAAGTATTTTTCCTCCACTTAAAATGCCAACAATCACTCCCCATATCATTCAACATACAAGTACCTAAGAGTATTTTAGTTTAGCATAGTAGGTATTAATTTAACCATTAAAAATAGCCAGGTTATTAAAATTCTCCATAAACAAAACCATAAAAAGTTATACATTGCAGTGTGTTAATACATAGATGTGAGAAGTTTTCCAGCTTTTGCAAGTCAAATTAGAGACTACCTATATTTTACAAGTTTTAGAGATGATAGACAAATAGGTAGATGGATGATAGATAGCATAAAGAGAATATACATACATTATTCTTAGACATTTCTCCCTTAGGAAAAAGTAATACAAAATATAAAACAGACACAAAGATATCCATTGTGTCTTTTGATGAAATTAGTGAGTCCTAGCATCCTGCCATCAAAGCATTCCCAGCTAAGTCTTACATCAAATGATTCCAGTGGCCTTCTTATGCTTCAGGGTGGTATAATCATGTAGTGGTTAGAAAGACATTTATATATTGATGTAGGGCATCTGTCTCATCAACACTAAACACCAGTCACACTAGATATTTATACCTATTCCTGCAAGAATAAAAAATTACCTGAACCGAATTTCTAGATTATGCATTTATATTGAATTATATCCTGTGAAAGGTACTATCAACATTTTAGTGCAAATTTATTTGTCAAAAGGGTATGGATGTCTTCTTCCTGTGGCTATCTACATATCCTGTATGACTTCTGACTGGAGAGGCCTATGAAATGTTAAATCCCTGGGGACTTGGGAATCACATCTGGGCAACTGTCTCTATATAAAGCTGTGAAGGGAAACCAACAAAGTCTATGATAGCACACGGAAAGTAAATCACCACATCGAAGAGGACTCAGTCAAGAGGCTCAGTAAGCAGCCAGAGATACAATAAGGGCTGTCCTTTTCATCTCTTGTTCTTGCGTTTTAGAAATTTCATGAGCTGTTGTCAGTCAATATTATTTAATTTGAAGACCCAAACTTCCAATTTGTAATCATCCCATTTCTGAAAATGATTATTTGTGAAACAGTTAAACAATTGCTATAAATGCATCCAGTGATTTTTCAGCTGAAATACAGTCATTTTAACATGGTCAAATATTATAAAATATAATTTGATCTAAAGCTAAACCAAACCAAAGGGGGGAAAAAAAAAACCAACAACATATACACACTCTAAGAAACAGAAAAAGGGAAGAAGGGCAGAAAATACTTCGGTCAGAGAATATGAAAACACTGTGTGAAAGAGATGATTTTGAAATGACATAGTTTGTCGTTAGAGTATCTTAATTTTCATAATAGATGTGTTTCATAGCATTTCTCCTTTGATTGACAATGCAATTGTGACATTGTTATAAAAAGACTTGCATTTCCTGTTAATAAATATGCTTGCAATGTTGAAAAGAGCTTGTAAATTTTTTATCCTATTTTCAAAGCTGAATTGCATGAGAGTTTGACATTCTGTATCCCTGTTGTTGACTGCATGCCCTTAAGAGTTTCCTAGGTTATTTTACCTAAGTTTTAAGAGATTTCCAGTAAGTGTTAGCAGCAACCTCCATGTTTTAAGTGTTGATTTGTGGTACTCACACTTGCTTTAGTGGCTTGGTGACTGTAAAATAATTCAGCAAATTAGAAGCATTTTTTATGGATTAGATAAGAGAGACAATAATCATTTTGGAAGATGGTACAGTTATGAAATAACAGATTTTGGAAAAAGATCCACAACACTGAAAGCTACTTTAATCTATCTTTGACATGTGCTGACTTTTAAGCAAAGCATTTTCCTTTTACTAAATCAATCAAGTGAATTAAAGTAATGATGGTTTGGGAAATTGATATGGTTTAAAATTAAATTAAAAACTACAAAAAATACCTGACAGGGTAAAGGTGATTAGATGTTTTTTCTTTTTTTAATGTTTTCACATTTTGTGCATGTGTGTATGCATGATCACACGTCTATATACTTGAGTATCTGCATGTGTGTGGAGGAGACTGATAGCAGATATCTTCTTGGGTTGCCCTGCACCTCATATATTGAGTCAGAATCTCTCACTTGAACCCAGAGCTCATGGAATTTGGTAGCCCGGTTAGCCAGCATGCTGTGAGGATCGTGTCTCCATCCCTTGTGAACTGCCCAATTTCCCTTGCATTCATGTGGGTGCTCGAGATGCAAATTATGGTCCTCCCTTTTGTGCAGAAAGAAATTGATGTATACATAATGCTGGAGTGAGCTTTCAGGTGTTTAAATAGATATTTCCCTTTCCCTCTGTCCACTAAGATGAATATAAAGCTCCAGCAAAAACTGGACATGCTGCTGTTGGTGCAATTTTCCGGGACATATAGGACACACAGTTCTGGCTCTGTTTAACACCCAGATTTTTCTCCAGTTCACTTAGGACATAATATTGCTCGATTCTATAAAGTGCCATACTCATCTTTAAAATTTAGCCAAAAGTATCTGTTTCTACTTCCCTTTATGCCAGGGAAGATACATGACGTGTTCCACCTCCAGATAGTTATTTAATTTATTAAATGCTTGGTAATATGCAGTGGAAGTTTGCGGAAAGGAAAACTTAATTTCCATAGTGAAATATTCTTAACTGAGAACTGAACAATTTTCTTTTGGCCCTTACTATCTCACATAAATGTTTAAAAATTCATCTATTTTTAAGTCACAGAGAAATGACCTTTGACCATAGCAATCATTTGTTAATGAAAAACATATCACCCTGCCTGTCCATACCCATGTTACTACATATGCTACATGGGTGTGGTTTATCCCTTGCTAGCTGCTGCATCAGCTACAGCTTCCTAGAGCTTGTAAGAAATGGAAAATTGGGGTCCACCCAGGGTACTCTAAATTTCTGGGGTTGGAGCTTATAACAGGCTCTCCAGGTGATTGTCATGCACACCCGAGTTTGAGAAGTAAGGAAACTGGGAATTTTAATGAAGGCAATTAGCATTAATTGGGAAAACACACCAGGGGGGATGTGCACTTCTCTGTGGGATGCCACATCTTTACTGTCTCTTATTTTCCTTTGAAGATTGAGACAGCTTACAATGTTTAACATATTTCCACCACTCATTCCCTCAGTCAGTGAATACACATGTGAATTCCTACCCTCACACTCAACACAGAAGCAGGCCCAGGGCTTGGATATGCACAAAACAAAAAATCATTTTATGCTCTGAATATAAAGTTTTTTTTCCCTTTGGTAAGGGTGTCCATCTCAAACACCTTAAGTTATATATAAAATTAGAAAATATCTGTAATTTACAAGAACCAGATGAAGA
This sequence comes from Ondatra zibethicus, assembly GCA_004026605.1. Lineage (NCBI taxonomy): Eukaryota > Metazoa > Chordata > Mammalia > Rodentia > Cricetidae > Ondatra > Ondatra zibethicus. The sequence goes on from PVIU01011623.1 coordinate 48,288, forward strand.
TCATGGCATCACTTATTTAGTAAAAATAATAAGGACCAACATTGTTGCTATGTTTGGGTTTAAAAGCAAAAAAAAATTGGCATCTAATATGTTGATCAAATATTACTAAATATTATAACAAAAACAATTCGAGATTAATCCTTGCCTTGAAAGATAACCCTTTCTTGTGACATGGTTTATAAGAATCTTTCTTGTTTGTTTTTGTTGTTATTGCTGAGCTTGTTTTCTTTTAAGTTTTAGTTATTTTTGTCCTTTTCTACCTTGGATTATAATATCTTGGAAGCTATCCCATGGGGGAAAATGGGCTTAGATCACCAAAAACTGGCAAAGAACAAATAAATTATTGTCAATTTATTACTAGAAACACACAGGATTTTTTATAACCTAAGTAAAGAATGCATACTTATATACAGGTTTTGAATATAAATTAAACCTATAAAGTAAACATTGTCCAACATTTTTATTATGCATACCTTGGTATAGTGGATGATATTACAAGACTATAAATTTACACGGTATAAAATGAAGTGTCTTCATTCAAACATTTGTGGAAGAAAGATAATAGTACATCAACATGTTTTAAAAAAAGGATATGAAAAATTATTTTCTGAACTGTGAGGCATTTTATGTCCTTATAAATACAAGATAGACAGTTTATTAAAAGTACATTTTATTAATTACACTGTTATATTGCTCTTACAAGTCATAAAACATTAACAGAAATATATCTATTTACTATTTAATATATAACAAAGAAACATGAGTATCAGTAAACAGAGATATTGACTAACTCATGGTGACTTTCACAGTATAACAATCCTGAAGCAAACGCCATACTTTCAAAGGACACTCATTGTTCAAGATATGGCAAGTGTCATGTGGTGAAATTCTTCACAGAATACTGAGATTCCTCAGAAGTCCTAGCAATACGCCAATTTTGGTTGGAGAATAACAAGTTTAGTTATATTTAGTAGGCTGTAAGAACTTTCTTGTTCTATTATTTAAAGTCCAAATGAATGAAATAATAAATCATTCTGCTAAACACCTAGGGAAAGGACCTCCCCCTCTTTCTTTCTCCTCTTTCTGCCTGTTCTTCCTCCTATTTCTCCTCCTCTTTCTGCCTGTTCTTCCTCCTATTTCTCCTCCTCTTCTGTCTTCTCTTCTTCTTCTTCTTCTTCGACTTCCTCTTCCTTCTCTTCCTCTTTCTCCTCTTGTTTTCCTTTTGTCCTTCTTACTCCTGAGCTAATTTTTCACCCAATGTTTCAATTAGTTCTTCAGAGTTTCAAAATAAACTCTAATGAAATATTTCAAGAATCGTGCAGAAGAAAGAAAAGAATCTCAAATGGTCAAGAGACACTTAAAGAACTGCTCAACATCCTGAGCTATCAAGGAAATGCAAATTGACATACCCTGAGAATCCTTCTTACACCAATCAGAATGGCCAAAATCAAAAACACTAATGACAGCTTATGATGGAAAGGATGTTCAGCAAGGGAAACACTCTTGCAATGCTGGTGGGAGTGCAAACAGTTACAGTCAATGTGGAAATCAATATGGGGGTTTCTCAGAAATTTGGGGATCAAGCTACTTCAAGATCAAGCTATATCACTCTTGAGCATTTATACATAGGATAATAAATCATTCTGCAAGGACATTTGCTCAGCTATGTTTATGACTCATTTAGTGATAATAGCCAGAACCAGGAAACAATCTAGATGCCCCTCAACCAAAGAATGAATAAAGAAATGTGGTATAGTTACACAATGGAGTTTTATTCAGCACAATGACATCATGAAATTTTAAGGCAAATGAATGGAACTAGGAAAAAAATTATCCGGAGTGAGATTACCCAGACCCAGAAAGACAAACACGACAGGTATTCACTTATAAGTGGATATTAGATGTAAAATAAAGGATAACTATGCCACAATCTATAAGGCAGCCTATTGAATGGGAAAAGATCTTCACCAAACCCACACCAGACAGAAGACTGATCTCCAAAATATATAAAGAACTCAAGAAATTATACATCAAAATACCAAATATTTTGGTTTTTTGTAATAGCCAGAACCTGGAAACAGTCTAGATGCCCCTCAACCCAAGAATGGATAAAGAAAATGTGTTACATTTACTCAGCAGAAAAGAGAAGACATCTTGAAATTTGCTTGCAAATTGATGGAACTAGAAAAAACCATCCTGAGTGAGGTAACCCAGAACCGGAAAAATGAGCATGATATGTACTCACCCATTAGTGTATACTAGCTGTAAAGCAAAGGATAACAAGCCTATACTCCAAGACATCAGAGAAGCTAAGTAACAAGGGAAACCCTATGAGAAACATATATAGATTCCCTGAGAAGGTGAAATAGACAAGATCTCCTGAGAAAATTGGGAACATGGGGATGGTGCCAAAGGGAGGGTAGAAGGGGAGGAAGATGGAGAAGGAGAGTTGGGAGGAGAGCTTGAGAAAATGGGATAGTTGAGATGGGGGAAGGACAGAGACAGAGGGCAAGGAAAGAGATATCTTGATGGAGGGAGCCATTACGAGGCTAGCAAGAAACCTGACACTAGAGAAATTCCCAGGAATGCACAAGGATCCCCCCAGCTAAGACCCTAAGCAATAGTAGAGAGGGTGCCCAAACTTGCCTTGCCCTGTAGTCAGATTTATGATTATCTTAAATGTCACCATAGGACCTTAATCTAGCAACTGATGGAAGCAGAGGCAGAGATCCACAGTGGCACCCTGGACTGATCTCCCAAAGTCCATTCATAGAGTTAGAGGAGTAAGAATATGAGCAATGAGGTCAAGACCATGATGAGGATCCCACTATGGTCTAATGGGAGTTCACCAACTTTAGCTATACAGGGAAGAAACCAGCAAAGGATCAAAGTAGGTTCTCTGAATGTGGATGACAGTTGTACAACTGGGACAGACTGTGGGGCCACTGGCAGTGGCACCAGGATTTATCACTACTGCTTGTACTGGCTTTTTGGACTCATTCTCTTTGGAGGGATGCCTTGCTCAGGCTAGATATAGTAGGGAAGATCTTAGTCATCAAAGCAATGTGCCTTACCCTCATTGAAGAGTGGATGGAGGAAGGGGGAATGGGAGGAGGGAAGGCAGTAGGAACTGGGATTGGTATATAAAATGAAAAAGAGTTTCACATTTTAAATAAAATAAAAGAATAATTGTATCTACTTTTACCTGTACTGCTGCAAACATGACCTCCTTCCTTTTGTAGCTATTGTATATATGCCCAATATTTTCATTAGCTTTCATTTGTGATGGATACAAATTGAATGGATTTGTATATAATATTGTGATGTGTTAGGAGGTCTTGTGATCAGAGGTTGTAGTCTACCATGGCCTGGTAGCTCTCTCCAAACTCAACAACCTGGGGGACTCTCCCCATTGAGACTTCCTGATCTCTACTTGTATTTATTTGGAGAAAATGTCTAGGTCCAGAGGCCTGACCTCATCTTAAAGCTGTCCTGTCTGGGCCTGCAAAGATATGCAGTAGATGACTGTTGATATTTATAAAGCCAACGCCCCAAATGATCAACTAATCTAATGGAGGAAATTCATAGATGAGGGTTATGAAAATATTGCCTATAAATATTGTCTGTTCTTGACTATAACTTTCTTTTGTGATACCCTGGTCCCCTCCTGAAATAGCCACGGGATTTGTTCCACAACCTTGACAGTGTATTCCTCACTTTTGGGTGCTGTTATTCCTGTGTACTGACAGAAGGATGGCTTCTTCCCACACTGTAATTCTGCTTAATAAAACAAGCCCTCATAGTTCGCAAAATGGTGAGAAACTTAGAAACCTGTTCTCTGTAATAGCTAAGCTCACATGGCAGATTTTGTATGTCTTTTCCCTTTAGATAGAAAATTTTCTAAGTCCTCACTGCTCTGAATGCATTCTTCTCTGCTATCCTGGGTGCAGTCCCGAGAGCTGCTCTCACAGACTGCTGCCTGTCCATATGCCTGTGGGCCTCATTTATCTCTACTGTGACCCTTGGCGCAGTTCTCTGCTAGAGGTCTCCATCTGCTGCCCATATGATAACTATGACTTGTACTAGAAGCTTTATTTTAGGAGTATATTGTTTGTTACAAACTAGGTGATGCCCCAGCCACTGTCCCCAACCTTTATATCCATCCCCTTCTCTTTCTGGAAAAAGTGAAGCTGTAACACTTAAACTATCTCCATAGAAAGCTGTGGCTTTTGACTCACAAGTAGTCTGAACCTGCTTATTCAATTCTGCTCCCTCCTTGCTCGTGGACCTGCAGCTGAAGATTCCCGAGGAAGAAGAACCACAGTGATGAACATGTGGATACAGGTGCCTACCAGACAATCTATCTTCATTTCTTCTGGATAAATAGCAAGTGATGGAGTGTGGCCTTGTGTAGTAGTTACATTTAAAATTAGCTGCATGTGCATGTGCCATGATATATGTATGTGTTTGGGTATGTACACGTTTGTCAATATATATAGGGAGGCCAGACTGACTAAAACTTTGTATCCTCTTTGACTTGTCATGTTTTTCTTTGAGACAGGGCTTCCTCGCTGAACTTAGGACTCATCAATTTGGTGGGACTGATAAGCCAATGGGATCCAAGGATTTATTCACTTCCCTCTTCTGTTTGCTCTCAGTGTTGCGTGCTGGGGGTACAGAACATGCCAGCGTAGCTAGCTTTTATGTGAGTGCTGAAGACACAAATTCAAGTTCTCATGCTTATGTGTTTGGCACTTTGCCAACTGTGTATGCCAATCTCCCATCACCTCTGAGTTTGTAGGTGAATTTACCTACTCTTTTCTTTTATGGTTCTGCTAAATTACAGTTATCACAATAGTCAGAGGTACAAGCTTGGCCACTTCTGAACACAGTTTGCATGTGTTGTCTCTGAGAAAACACTGACCGGAAGATTATATCTCAATGATGCTTGTCTCTTTTTAATCACAGCTGACTTGTAAGCCCCAGATGACCAGAATACATTGTCCCAGCAAAACAAAAGTTTTACTTTAGTGGTCTTACTGGGTCCAGTCTCTTGCTAATCACAGTGGAGTATTCAGCTCAAGCTGACCAAATACCAGACTCATCACACAAAGGTGCAGTACAGTCTTTGATTCCAACTGAAACTTCAGAAGCCAGGCTTCCTTTTTCTTCATTGGTTTCAATTCTCTTATCTTCTAAGGTCTTTCAGAACAGCCTACTGAGTTCTTAGCACTCAATGGCTTTTCTACGTCAAAGGCAAAAAATTCTACCACAGTCCTCTAAAAAAACAACACGGCCTATCACAACAATAAATTCCCACTACCCGATTCAGTGCTAGTTAGGGTTCCTATTGATATGAATGAAATACCATGCCCAAAGCAAGTTTAGGAGGAGAGGGTTTGACTTACCCTTCTACATCTTAGTGTATGACTGAGGGAAGCTGGGAAAGGAACTCAAATGACAGAAATTTAGAGTCAAGAGTTGATGTAGAGGCAATGGAGGGGTGCTCCTCACTGGCTTGCTCTCCATAGCTTGTAGATCTCCCTTCTTTTGGGGATGGGCCAGAAAGGGTTTATTTTGCTTACCCTTTCATATCCCAGTTCATCAATGAATGCAGTCTGTGCTGATATTTTTCTTGTGACCTAACAAAGCTTGTTGAAGATCACAGTTTGGAGCTAAGCCACTAGTTAGCCTTAGAGGCTAGGTAGTGGTGGCCTACACCTTTAATCCCAGTACTCAGGAGACAGAGACAGACAGATCTCTATGAGGTCAAGGCCATGCTGTGCTACGTGAGATTGAATCAGTAAAAGAGAAACAGAGCTCATATCTTTATTCCAGCATTTGGAATCACACACCTTTAATCCCATCACTAGGGAGGTGGAGATAGGAGTGATACAGCTGGGTGGAGAGAGGAATATAAGGAGGTAGGAGGAGACAGGAGGTCAGAGTATTGAGTCTGAGGTTTTGTAGAGACTGAATCTTGCCCTCCTTGGTTCTGAGGATATCATAGAAGGAAGAACTAGTAGCTGGCTGCTCTGCTTCTCTGATCTTTCAGCTTTCTCCCTGAGGTCTGACTCTGGGTTTTTATTATTAACACCAGTTAAAAATTGTAGTGCAGAGGTCAGGGCAGAAACTCAAACAGGGCAGGAATCTGATGGCAGGAACTGTTGCAGATGCTGTGGTGGAATGCTGCTTCTTGCTTGTTCTAATGGCTTCCTCATCCTACTTTCTTGTATCACACAGGGCCAGCGATAGAACCACCCACAATGAGCCGGGACTTCCCACATCAGTTACTAATTGAAGAGATGCTTCACAAGTCTGCCTATAGCCCTATCTTGTAGAGATAATTTCTCAATTAAGGTTCCCTCCTTGTGTCAAGTTGACACAAGGTTCTAGCTTGTGTCAAGTTGACAGTAATAAATAAATATACCCCAAAACCACCACCACCAAGAAAAACTAGTCAGCATCCCTTATCTCTTAAAATAAGTGCTAGAACATATCAGCGATATGTTCATGTTTTACGTTCGAAATCCCTATTTTTGTCAAATACTACAAGATATTTATTATAATCTCATCATTCATTTTCTATTTTATTTTTCACTTTCCTTTAAATTTGTTCTTTGTGTATTTCACATCATGCATTCTGCTTACACACTTCTCTCAACCACTTCCACCCAACCTCTGCCCATGCAACCCCTCCCCAATATAAAATGAAATAAAATTTAAGGTAAACGCAGGAGAAAAAAAAACAGAAAAGGATGAAAGGGAATACATCTTTACATACTGACATTCCTCGCAAAGAATCATTGGTTTGGTTCAAAGTCCTTGGTCTCTGCTACACTATCAACACTGGGCTCTCACTGGGACTCTTACTGGACATACTGTTGCTGCCCTGTGTCATGGAAATTTGTAACTCTGGGTCTGCAGACCAGCCCACTAACCTGTGCTCCAGCAAATCACAGATGGGGTGACTGCTGGGGTGGGCTGTAGGCAAAAGTTTCGGCCCTACCTGGTCCCACAGCCATTCAGCCCAAAGAAACATGCAGAGGCTTATAGCAATTATAAACCATTTGGCCTATCATTAATTAGCTCTTACAAATTATATTGCCCATAATTCTTATCTATGGCTAGCCACGTGGCTTGGTACCTTTTCTGTGTAAGGCCTCCTTATCTTGCTTCCTCTGCATCTGGCTGGTGTCTGCATCTCTACCTTTCCTCTTCCCAGAGCTCTCTTAGTCTGTTCATGCAGCCTATGCTGTCTGCCTGGCTACTGACCAATGAGCGTTTTATCAAATTAGTTTGAGTGACAAATCTTTACAATATACAAGTACATTACCTCACTGCAGTGTGCCAAAACTTAACCCTGGTTCTGGACCTGGGTAGTTTCAGAGTTGGTCAGCCCACCAGCTCTCCCGTCTTCACAATCAGGGTGAGTTCTTCAGCATTGTCCAGGGTAGTACTCACCTTGAGGTTCTCCGACATTTGCACCATCAGGTTCCTTCAATCATACCTGCACCTTCAGGTCTGGCTCTACTGTGCTGCCCAGCTGAAGTGTATAGGGCCACTTTCCTGAGTGCTGCGGCTGATTAGGGGCAGGGCCAGCTCTCCCACATGAGGTAGAAGTATCTCTCCCCCACCCATGTTGCCACATGGCAGACAGGCAACTCTCCCCGCAGCTTCATGCATTGATGGCCAGGGGGAGGGCGGGATCTCTACCCTGATCATGCTGCCACATGAAAAATAAGTAATGAGGACAACTCTCCCATGCTCACAACTTTGGAACTGGTTCACTCACACTTTCATCAACAGGGTTGGTGTTGTCCAGGAAAAGTGCAGGGCCTATTCTCCTGATTGTTGCAGCTGGTGGGGGGCAGGTACAAGTCTCCAGCTTTTATGACCTCAGGGCCTGTTCTCTTACCTGCTTCAGAGGTTGATGGAGAGCAGGCACTCTCTCCAGTCCCTGAAGCTGCATGTCACATGAGTGATGGGGACAACTTTCCTATGCTCATAACTTTGGTGCAGGTTCAGCTCTACTCTGCTGCCCAGGCAAGATGCATGGGTCACTTTCTAGAGTGCTGCAGCTGGTAAGAGGGAGGGTATGATCCCTCACCCAGTACAGGTGGCAGGGTAAGGTAGGAGGGCATCTTTCCCTCACCACCACATGGCCTACAAGGGGATACACCTTGCCTTCCAACTCTCACCCTCTGAGGGCTATCTCCCTTACCCTTCTGTCATCAGCGTCAGTTCTCCTGTACTGTCCATCAGCCTCCCTTTTTATAGAAGCTAGGAATACCAGCCCAGAGGTGACCCACCCATAAGGTTCTGTGCCCTTTCAAACAAATCACCAATTAAAATCAAATACACTCCAATTTTTCCTCCAAGCCAAGCTACGGAGGCATTTTCTCAGGGTTTCCTGCTCTCATATTACTTTAGCCTGTGTCATATTGACATAAAATTAACCAATATATCTCAGATATTGTCAGTTTCCATCATACCCTGTAGCATAAATTGGTGTTGGCCTTAATAATAACAACCCAGAGTCAGATACAGTGGTTAATGCTGAAGATCAGAAAAGCAGAACAGCCAGACACTAGAGAGTTCTTACCTCTACCAATGCTCAGGGTAATCCCTTCAATTGGTATAAAGATATGTTTCCTTTTATAGAAAGGACAGCATGGTACTAAGCAATGAGATTTCCTTCACTGTCTTTGCCTATGCTGTCAAGGAAACTTTGAATGGTCTGTCTCTCTTTGTTTTCTGTTCTGCTTTCTTCTGTACTTTTTCATAGAGCCCTCTTCCTCTTTTTAGCATATCAGCTCACTATTAACATAGGGTTAAGGAGCAGCCAATTCTAACACCCAAATAAAGCCAAGCAGATGTTGTGGCACACACCTTTAGTTCAGTGCTCAAAGGCAGATGCATGTTTAACTCTGAGTTCTAGGCCCACCAGGGCCATGCAGTGAAACTGTCTCAAAAACAATAAATTTTGTAGAAGCTCATGATTATCTTTACACTAGATGGTTATATTTGTAAAAGTTCCCTTCTAGAAAGTTAAATAAAGGAATGGTAAGCAAATTTAGTAACATAATCCAGCTTTGCTTTTACATGTGTTCAAACACTCATTCTTGATGAGAAAAAAAAAAACAGTAGTAATTAGGATAAAGGGAATTTAGTGATCACCCTGAAATCTCTAATTGAAATAAAATTTGCCACTTTATGGCATATACAGAATACATTCTGTGATCTTCACTATAGCAACCAATAGCAACATGTGACCATCAAAATTTAAAATTATTAAAATTGAATAAAATGACAAAAGGATTCCCTCATATACACTTGCCGTATTTTAATGGCTAATGGCTATTAATTTGGACTTAAAAGATATACAATACTTTCATATGTAAAAGATGTATACTTTTCCATACTGTATTATGAAAAGGTCTATAAATACACAAAGGATTGGATTGTCTTTAAATAGAATTTAACATTGGTTAGAGCTAGTCTTGGTTTTTCTCTTGAAATGATTAACTAGCTATTTATTCTGGGTGTTTTTAGACAGACTCGGTCATTATATAAATAAAGTTTAATACCATAAATTCTAGAAGTAATTGTCACTGAAGTGAACATTTAGACCACCATGCAGCGGATCACTAAATCCCTGATGTTTCAACATTGCTCAAGAGCCACGTGGAAATCAAGTCTCAAACCTGTTTCACTGAGGATACCGGTTAGAGGTATTTACGTGTTGGATAGGCAGGATAGGGGGCTGGGGAGGTAGCTCAACTGTTATGTGTAAAGTGCTTGTTTTACAAGTGTGAGGATCTGAGTTTGGATCCTCAGCTCCCACATAAAGAGTTGGATGAGGCAGTGTGCGTCTTTAATTCTAATGCTAGGGAGGCACAGACAACAGTTCCTTGGTCTTCTTAACCAATCAGTCTACTAGCATGGTGAAGTTCAAATTCAGTGAGAAACATTTTCTCAAGAAATAAGTTGGAAAGTGAGGATAATTTATTTGTGAAATTCAAGAAAAACCCATTTTGCTCTCCATCCTCAATTGTTTTACTTACTTACCTTCTTCACTAATTTCAGAGGTCATGTACCTGAATAATAAACCCTCACCCCCTTAACCTGGAATGTAGGAGTCATGTTGGTAATGAATATTGTCTCATAAATCAGTGCATGTGAGGAATGTATGTTGTCCTCCTGTGCTTGGGGTGGATTTCTGACCCATTAGACAGCTGTGCAAGCCCAAAGGATTCATGGGTTGTTTAAAGCAACTCACCCCCTTTATAAGAATGACAGTTATGTTTGATAATCATGACCAACATAACTCCTACATTCAGCTCAAGGATCTCTAAAACTAGTGATGAAAATAAGTAAATAAAAACAAGTGAAGTTGGAGGGCTTATTGGGTTTTCCTTGAATTTCACAAATAAATTATACTATTCTGCTATTAGTTCAGCTAGTAATTTTCTGTTACATCCTATCATCTAATTTTCTTCAAGTCATTTTGTTCCAATGGGAAATTTCCAAAAGGGATTTCTATCACCGGGCCTCTTGGATATCGAAGCAACAAATGTGATTATAGTATAGCATAGCTATAACACAATATAAACAGGTTTGGATAAGAATCTCAAAAGGGAAGTTAGCATATGATGTTCATCCCACAAAAAGGCAATATTAAGCCAAATATTTTCCATACCCATAATTTCTGATGTATACAATGTAGCATGAAGCAGTACTGAACAGCAGATGGGGACATGATTTTTGTGTTTCTAGCAGACTAAGTAATAAATCAAAGATGTGGCCTTGTTACCAATTTAACCTCACCTAGAGGAAGTATTGGATTGGCTATTATGGAATTCCTTAAGGAAAAGAAAATAGATTTGAAAGAAAATACAGCTTAGAAAATATCAAAAAGAGGGCCATTTCAGAGATTTAGTATGTGAAGAAGAAAGAGTAAGAAAATAAATCCTATTCTCACTGGAAAACAGTGTACTTCATGATGATTTAATTAAGCAGTTAAAGTGGGAATGGGGCTAGATTAATAAAATTGATCCTTAGATCATATTCACACTGGGACAAACCATAGCTTCTGAGAAAAGGGAAGATTCATCAGAGTGTGTTAAGAAAGATATTCACATAGAAGACTTTACAAGATAACAGCCTTGGAACAATTTCAGGTGTGAGTAGTAAGTATCACATCCGTTTGATCAGAAACAATATCAATAATGCACAGTACACATATTAAGGAATTGTAATAATGTCCATTTTATTGGGAAAAACCACACTATTGAGTGCTCTCGAACAGTCTTTCTTTAGCAAGCCTGATTTTATATCCTAATCCTTATTAAGTACTGAAAGATATTATTAAATAATAATTGTGTTTTCATTGCATTTACATGTGTGCATGCACGTGTTTGTGTGTATGTGTGTGTTTGCTTGCGTGCACATGTATGCATTGCATACATGTGCAGTTCAGAGAACAACTAGCAGGACTCCTTCTCTCTTCCTACCATCTGGGTTGCAGGTAGATTAACTGAGATTGCCAACTTGATAGTACTTTCACATGCTGAACCATCTTTATGGTCCTCATTGTGTGTTTCTAAATAGGAAAGTGTCTGATACAAAAATTTACATAGAGACCTTGAAAGCCAACCTAACAGTTAATTTGCTAGAATTCACAGACTTGTTTACAGAATAACAGAAGCAGAAGTTGTGAAAGATCTTTGCAAATTTTTCTCATTATCATTTTAAAGATGCCCTGATATTTTTAGAAAATTGTTTGATTTTTCAGTTTGATACAAAATGAAGGCATTTAGCTTAATTTGCTACTGGCTCATGAGAATTTTAACTGATGATTTACTTTAGATTCATAAAAAATTATTTCTACTCTCAATAACCTACTCAACTCATTTTCTGTGTCACTTTATTAATAGTAATACTACCTTATATAAATTCAAATATAAATTGCTTTAAATATTACCTTACAGTTAGAGCAACAATATTATCACTGCTGTTTTATGATTAGAAACAAAAGTATAATGTATAATGTTTTGGATGTTTTTTTCTCAAATATAAGTTAAATATTCTAAGAATTTTGGAATGTATTAAAAGAATTAGAATCTTAGGAATGTATTAAAATATTGTGCTTTATGTCACTTTCTTATATGTATTTGACCTCATCAGTTTGTATTATAATATTTCAGATCTCTTTTCTTTTGTTCTCATACTGTCAAGCATTAAGGGCCTTTAAACAATTTATTCAACTTGTTATTGTTTACTCACTAATACTTTTCTCTACCATGATAAGGAGAAAATCGGTTTAAACAACATGCAGAGTTACTGTGAATAATTTTTGGGCGATGCAGGTGATATTCCTTATAGAAATGGCAGTGTGTCGTTTTTCCTGTGGTTAGGAGAAAGCTTCCTCTGCGAGGGGAAGGTTTGTGAGTAAACAGTAAATGACCTACAGTCTCCTCTGGAACGGGAAACATGAAGGAAACTGTTCCCAAAGGTTTTGGTGAATTTCTGAAGCTCTCCCAATGTTTTGGTCATGGAATTTTGTGCCTGTGTCTCAAATACAAAGCACATAACAGATCTTGTCCTCAGCAAGTAATGTGGGCTGTCAACTCATCAATTTGCTTCAGCTCATAAGGCAAATAAATTATAACAGAAGGCCCTATTGTGTTTGATAACATGTTACTGATAAAGTAGTTAACTTGTGTTACGGGAACTATGTAAGACAAACTGTGAATGGAACCAAATTAAAATATAATGTATTAAGAATTTGTATTCTTTTGATAGACAGCACCTAGTTTATATAGTACATTGAATAAGTATTTAAAGAAATCACTTAGTGACATTTTCCAATATCCTTAAACATAATTAAATGTTTTTCTTTTGTTTTTTTTTTTCCTGTGGTAATGTTTTGTTTGCTATCTCATAAATAAAGTTTGCCTGAAGATAAGAATCTGGAGCTAGCCACTAGTTAGTCATAGAGGCTAGGTAGAGGTGGTGCACACCTTTAATCCCAGCACTCATGAGGCTGAGGCAGAGGCAGATGGGTCTCCGCAAATTCAGGGCCAACCTGGTCTACACAAGATTGGTCCAATTTAAAAGAGAATCAGTCACGTGGGGGTGGCTCACATCTTTAATCCCAGCATTTGGGAGTCACACACCTTTAATCCCAGGAATAGGGAGGTCGAGACAGGAAGGGATATATCTGGGAGGAGATAGGAATATAAGGCAGGAAGAGACAGGAGCTCAGGATTCAGTCTGAGGTTTCAGGGAGGTTACATTCACTCTGGGAACTTCTAGAGACGGGGTACCCCATTCGGTCTGAGGATTTTTTTTAGAGGTAAGAACTAATGGCTGGCTGTTTTGCTTCTCTGATCTTTCAGCTTTTAGCTACTATCTGACTCCAGGATTTTATTATTAAAACCAATTAGAATTCATACTATATTTTTCCACTTCATATCAACTTTGCATAGAGCACTGCTATATAATTAATTCTTTAAAGATGTTGTTATTTCTGCCCATCCCAAAGTTTTAAAAACAATCTTTCAAAGATTGTCAAAAAGATGAAAATGTGCCTATAGTTTAGGGGAGGAAGTAAACATGTGCTTGACTCTTGCAAAGGCAAGCGAGTTGAGTGACTAAATGTAATTTGAAGTTGTAAGAAACAGTTCATGTAGCCTCATTTTGTCACAAAGTAACAAGGAACAGGTTACAGTTTGGATATTTATGTAGCTTCTCTCACTGTGCACCTCATAGGAAGCCTGGAGACAGACTAGCCTAGCTATCAAGACTGTTCTATTATATATCCTTGCCAGAAATTTCTAGATGTAGAGACACTGATATAAACAATTCTTCATTTATTAGGTTCATAGGTAGCTTAGTGCTTTGTTGGTTTCCTTTCTGGAAGCTTGAGATATTCCTCTCTTGATAATAAGTGATGTAAAATACAAGAGATACAAATTACTTATAAAAATGCAGTACAGTGTTAGAAACCTTGATTTGAGTTGTTGATTAGGGTAGTCCAGGACAATGGATTTTGAATATTCTAGCCATATCTATCATGAAAGCATCCTTCCTGTGGTCTAGCTTCTATAGAACTAAAAGATATTATCAAGTTGCCAAGGAAGAAAAGCAATCGATGGTCCTATCTAGAATAGTGCTTTTGGACCATAACAATGATAAACATTGCAAACTATCCTTAAAGGTGCAATAATAACCTTTCACTCATATCTTGGTGGTAACCAACAGACGTCAAAGTCAGTTTAAGACCCATTCAACATGAAGGAAGTAATTCTTTGTATTCAAAGTTTAGCCAACTACCTAGGGCTAGTAAGGTCATGAATTCATTCATCTTAGAACTTAACCACTTTACTAAACCAGCACAATTCCTTAACTGCCTTCTAAATCTTACCCTGATAGCAACATATGTATAGCTCTCACCCTTAATCAATAGGCTTTTTATCCACAGCAAAAGGAGACCATTACAGAAAACAACAACTGGTTATAATTCAAATAATAAAGTGGGAGCAAAGACCAAATGGATAGACCAGAAATACCCAAGGCTCAGGAAGAAGGAAGACAGGAAGATAAAACTGTAAGAATCAGATGATCAGAAAGTGTGCTATAAGATAGTTTCATAGAGACTAAAGGGAAACCTACCCATGACACCCCAACAATATGGCTTCTTAAAGAAATGTTGAACAAGAGTGACTTATGAGAGAAGGAAAATTAGCCTTTACCAAACTTGAGTCCCTTACTTTGTTAGTCAATATAATACCTAATTGGTCAGCCTTGAAATCAGCAACAAAAATGTACTCTACAGGTTATATTTACATATTTATACTTACATATTATATAGTATATGTAACAATTATAATCCAAGAAAAGAGATCATCAATTTGAGAGGGAGTTGGAGCCATGAGAAGGGTTGAAAGGGATAAAGGAAACAATGGTGTAATTTTATTCTAATTAAAATAAATGTGTTTTTAATAAAGCGTTTGATTTATTTTTTTTACAATGTTTTGTTTTATTTTTTCCATTCAAAAAGATAATTAAAGAAATAAAATTTTTACCTTTCTTCCCCTTCTCCTGGTCCCCTCCCGCTACCCCCCCAACCCTCCTCCCTCCCCCTTCTTCCTTGAAAGAGGGCATGGTGCCCTGCCCTGTTGGAAGTCCAAGGCCCACCCCCCTCCCTCCCGGCCTAGGAAGGAGTGCATTCAAAAAGACTCGGTTCCCAAAAAGATAATACATGCAGAAGAGATAGGTCCTGGTGTCATTGTTGATGGGTTCTCCATCCACCAACTTTCGCCGCCACATTCACAGTCTGGTTTGATCATAAGGTCATTCAGTCCCAGTCCAGCTGGATTGGTGTGCTCCCATTAGTTCAGGCACACTGTCTCAGTAGGTGGACCAGCCCCTCACGGTCCTAACTTCCTAACTCATCTTCTCCCACCTTCTGCTCTTCAACTGCACCTTGGGGGCTCAATCCATTGCTCTGATGTGAATGTGGGTCTCTGTCTCTATCTCCATCCATCGGATG
>PVIU01011624.1:0-63849 GCA_004026605.1 Ondatra zibethicus
CAGGGTCCAGATGAATCCGCGGAGGCTGGTTGGGCGAGGTTCTCGGTCCCAAAGGCAGGCCTACTGAGGGTTGCCCTCTCCTCTCTGCTCGGCTCCGTGGGACAAAGGAGACCCCCTAGCAGGGGACTCGCCCTTCCCCCAAGGCCTCAGCCCGGGTGGGCCGAGCTCAGGTGCAGCCGGGACAGGGTCCAGATGAATCCGCGGAAGCTGGTTGGGCGAGGTTCCCGGTCCCAAAGGCAGGCCTACTGAGGGTTGCCCGCTCCTCCTTGATAGCACTTTCTTAATAGGTGATAATGTGCACCAACTGAAAGAAACAAAAGAAACCAAAACAGAAGCGAGAATGAAGATGTAAAAAGAGGGGAGAAACAGTGTGTGTGATGCTAGAGAAGTGGAGAGATTGTCTGAGTCTGGATCTGATAGCTGGAAGAGATGGATTGCACTGAGTGAACAGATTTAGGGCATACATCCAGTAGTTCTCTGTGAACAATAGGGCGAAATGAGTGTTCCTAAGATTATAATCTTATATTTAAAATCATGCAATTATTTTCTTTTAACAAAGGGGACATAGGGATATGAGACAGAAACAGCTTTATAATTCACCACGAAATTCAATAAACTTCAATTGAATATTTTAGTTATGAATTGTAAGAATTTTATCCTGTCCTTTCTATTCTCAAACATCTGTTAATGCTACGTAAGATAGTTTCATAAATAGCAGTGAATAAGCTAGATGATTGCTCTTTGTTAGAAAACATTTGTCACTTTGATAACTTTTATAACAATTTTATTATTTGCATTTTGTACCAAGGTGAAACAACAAAAGACTTTAGCATAGCTGTCGATATGATGAATAGAATTCACTCCTTGTTGGACAAACACTCTGCAAGAACTTCTGCAAGAAGCAGATCGGAAACTCATAGCCAGATGTCTTACGTGTTTAGGGTTTGATGAACTAGCAAATTCTTTGTATCCAACTCAGGTAACATATTGTAAAAGCTTCATTTTTACTCAGCTGTAATTTGCTTTACATAAAGCATCCTTCAACTACAGTGATGTTTTTTATGTTCATTTATAATAGAAAATACAATCTTGATTAATCCAACTACTAAATCTGAGTTACTCAAGAATTAGAAATTTTTATACTAATTGACTATCCCACTAAATGTCAAATAATTCTTGCAGACTTTTAAAACTAACCCAATACTTAATTCTAACAAAACATCTTGTATCTATAACGGTAATGATTTAAATATGTCAAACTATAGCTACAACTATTAGAGTAAGAATTTGAAATCTTGACATCTACTGATTTACTTGTGTTTCAGAAAAGTGGCAATGCCCTCAAGATGTTTAAAGGGTGATTAAAATTGTTTTCATATAGAATAACTCAGTCATAAACATTTCAAAATTTAAACCATGGTATAACCTAAATTGCTTTCAAAATAATCTTTTAAAACAATACAGGATGAAGCAAATGACATAAAAATGAAAAAGAGGAATAAATATTCAGTTGGAATTGGGCCAGCTAGGTTCCAACTACAATATATGGGTCACCATTTGATACGAGAAGAAAGAAAAGACCCAGACCCCAGAGTCCAAGATTTTATTCCTGATACATGGCAGGTAAAAATATCAATAAAATTAATTATTATATTTTTAAATCATGGATGCATCATAGAATTTATGCCCCATGGAATTTCTTATTTCTCTAGCCTTCTCTCTCTCTCTTCTCCCTCTCTCTCTCTCTCTCTCTCTCTCTCTCTCTCTCCTCTCTCTTTCTCTCTCTGTGTGTTAGTATTTGTATTTGTCATGGACTTCATAATATTGAATTATTATATTTAAAAGTCATTTCAGTTAAAGTTCATTGTTATTTAAAATGTCTCATTTGGACTAATATTTTCCATTTAAAGAAATTAAAATTTTCATTTGCTATGCAGACAATTTCCTTGGTAAGCTGTTGGATGAATTCATATACACAGAATCAAAGCTTAAAGATGCCTGCGCTACACAGCTATTATCATTCTGTACCACAGTCCAGGTTTTCTGTCAATAGAATTTCATATGTAAACAATATAAATATTCATGAAGAAGTTTGTGTAGTTCAAAGAGTGGGAAAATTGCTTATTTATTCACTATCATTCTAACTATATGTCTGTAAACACATATAAGATATGTATTGATGGCTACAAAATTTGGAAGTAACTGCTTCTGCACACATTGATATATATATATATATATCATAACTTGAGTATTATTTACTTATGGAAATGCAATTTTGTAGGTTCAATCTGACTAGTTATTCCAGTCAGTTCAGATTTTGTAAGTCATTTTTCATTAATGTAATGAAAAACCTGAGACACCCTAGCTTTAATGTAAAGATGCTTAGATGGCTCTATGAGCCTAGCTTCCAGTGCCAGCTGTTAGCAGAATGACATCACATTGGGGTGGATCATCTTGTGTGAGGAAGCATAAGACTGCAGGCAAGAATCAGAGAAAGTTAGTTGGGCTGAGACGTTGAATATCAAAATTCTGATTTTTCCATGAGCAGGGGACCAATGTCTTATTTCAGTGTGGGCAACAAGGAAGGAAAATGTAGTCCTACTTTTCATACACCTTCTAATTCTTTCATGCCCTTTTCATTCTGATGTGTAGCATGTGGGGAAGACTAGATCCACAGAATGGCAGGTTGGGATTTGAGAGTACCTTTTGTCTTCTGCCTTCACATATGTTTTCCTTTCTTTTGACTACTCCTCATCTTGATGAAAAAATAATAGGATGAAAGATGATGCTCCCAAATAGTCACCCTTCAAGGGTAAGCAACAAAATGAAGAATTTCGGCTATTTTTGTGCTTCCACCGTTTGCTTACTGCCATACTAATGTATGTTGGCTGGTTCCAACAACTGTATTTCTCTATAAAACATTAAAACAACCTTCCTAATAGTAAGATCTTATTCTGACACTATTTTTGAGTGATTTTTCTTTTTGTACAAAAGAGCATGTTCTGTTATGGTCTTTCCTTCATTCATGTTGTGTACTTTGATCACATTTCTGTCAATACACATTGCTTCACTGCCTTCCTCATTGACTCCTTCTTTGTCCTGAATAGTCTTTCTTTCCTGTGCAGCTCTTTTTAGTTTTTCTACTCCATTTTCACATGTAAGACTCATCTCTCAGCTGCTGAAAAGCAAACAAATTGCATCATTTGAGAGAATGAAGCTGTCTATCAGTTTCCTTTTAATTTTTCTGTGCGTCTGCAGCTCTCCATCATTGAGGTTCAGAAAAATCATAATGGTAAGGGAATGATCCATTTGGGTAGCAAATGTCTTGTTTGATTAATGCAAATCATGGTCTGACCCCTGCAGCGAGAGCTACTGGATGTGGTGGATAACTATGAGTCTGCAGTGATTGTTGCCCCAACCTCCTCTGGCAAAACCTACGCTTCCTACTACTGCATGGAGAAGGTGCTGAAGGAGAGTGATGAAGGCGTGGTTGTGTATGTTTCACCAACAAAGGTAGGGATCCATGGCTGGTAATATTTATTTTCATTCCAAAACTTACTCAAATATTAGACATGGATATGTAGTAGATCTATTTCCTCTATTTTATTTAGCTATTTCTCTATTTATTTTCACTAGTTAAATACAAAATAATGGGCTTACAGAATTTTCGTATATAATTTTTGACCCTCCTTCATCACTACTTCTCCCATGATGTAATCCCCCTCCACTGATCCACTTTGTTCTCTTGTAGTCCCCATTCCACTTTAAAGTCACATATATTCTATTATCTTATTTCTCTTCTCTCATGATTCCCTTAATGTCCTATATCTACTCTCACCCACATTTTATATATATGAAACTAAAAACTTAATTTTATGATCCAAATATAAGAGAAAACATGTGGTATTTGTCTTTCTCAGCCTGTGCTATATTGCTTAATATAGTAATATCCAGCTCTATTTTTTTCTGTAAACAACATTGTTTTGTTTTTGTTTCTATTTGAATAGAATATTGTATTTGTACAACATTTTTTTTCTATTAATTTGCTGATGGACATCAAGGTTGTTTCTGTTTCCTAGCTATTGGAATAGTGGAAGTATGAACACGGATGTGCACATATCTCTTTAGTAAGACTGGAAGACTTTGTGGTATATACCCAGGAGGAGTGATGTGGCTAGGTCCTGAGGTAGTTTCATTTTTCCTGTTTTGTGAAACCTCAGTAATGATTTCTATAATGGGTATACCAGATTATACTCATGTTGGAGGAGGACTGCTTGTTTGGTTCCCAACCATCTGGCTAGCTTAGAACCGAAATAATCACACAGAAACTATATTAATTAAATCACTGCTTGGCACATTAGCTCTATCTTCTTATTGGCTAACTCTTACATATTAATTTAACCCATCTCTATTAATCTGTGTATCACCATAAGGCCGTGGTCTACCAGCAAAGTTTCAGCACATCTATCTCCAGTGGCAGATCCATGGCGTCTCTCTGACTCTGCCTTCTTCCTCCCAGTATTATTTATTCTGTCTTCTCCACCTAAGTTCTGCCCTGCTATAGGTCCAAAGCAGTTTCTTTATTCATTAACCAATAAAAGCAACACGTACATAGAAGGACCTCCCACACCATTTTCCTTTTTCTGTTTAAATTAAAAGGAAGGCTTTAACATAGTAAAATTACATATAACAAAACAGTTATCAAGCAAGAATTATAGTTACAATATTTATATCTACGTTATCATTTATGAGAACTAAGGTAAACTATATTCTTCAACTCCATCAAAGACTCCAGAAGGATATAATATGGCCTTAGTAAATAGGAAGTGCATTGTAAGCAACTTCCAAAACTGTAGAAATGACAGAGACATCTCACTGCCTGGACAATCACCCAAAGTTGATTGGGGCACATCTTCAATCTACAGGCCCATAGTATCCAGCAGACTTTTCCATGAAGCAGGAAATTTATAAGTCAGTTCAGTCACTTTCTTCTCTATCCTGAAGAATGTCTTACAAACTCTTTCATGAAACAGGAAGTCCAAAGGATCATCTCACCTTTAGGCAAATTCAGTAGTCAATTCTCTGTGGGTCCTGCATGTCCAGTTAAGCAGTCCAGGCAAGAGTAGTTTCTTGCCCAAATTGCTAACCAACTCCATAAGGAGCCTCTTTGATGCCTATCTTCCTCTTGAAGTACCTTGTGCTGCCAGAAGCAGATGTGTCTCATTGTCATGAAAAGTCCTAAGTTATTAAAAACATTTTAAATGCCATATTCTGAAGGTCTCTGAAAGACTTGAAGAATACCTATCCATCTGAAATACATCTCTGTACACCTAGAAAATCTAACTAACATGACTACAATCTTGACTATTATAGATGACTCTTTATTAAGCTATATTCCTTAATTATACATTACATTTTTAAATGAACTACATAAACATAGTACCTTAATATACATATACAATATAACAAAATTTACCTTAAATTTGTATCAATAAACCAAGATCCATACCAATGCAAATCTCTATAGCATATCCCCCTTTAAATGGAAAGAAACATTTATAAACAATATTTGGGAATACGGGTGTAGCTCTGTCCATACTGCTACCTGATGTTTGTTGGGCAAAGTATTTTTTTGATGATGTTCATGGCGACCTTTCAGGGGGTCATGCTTTATTAAAACACACCAGTCTGGAAACAATCCACAGGTTCTCAACCTCTGTGGGAACAACACAAGAACCTCTTTTCCAAAGCAACATATCCTTAGACACAAATATTGAATTCAAGATACCTTTGAGACATATATGTTGGCTTAGCATAGCAGTTCCCAGAATCAAATGTCTATCTGCAGTCAGAAAATTCAAAGATAACACAATAATATACACAATCCAGACTCTCTGAATTTTCCATTTTTTTCCATTACTTATTTTTCTTTACTCCTTTTAATCTATGACTATTTGTACCCTGTTTCCTTTTATAACTCTCTATATGCTTTTTCTTCTCTCTCCCAAGCCTACGTACTTTTATCCAACATTGTGACTCATTTAGAGGTCTTTTATGTCTGAATTTGTACTATTGTGTATCTGTAATTCTTTACTGACCAGGAGCACTTCTTAAATGCTAAGCGCTTCTTAAAAACTTAAGCTGCATCATTGCTAGGGAAAATATGGCAGTGCCTGCTTGCTGCATCCAGTCCAGCATGGCAGAGCTGCTCATTGCCACTGAAAGACATGCTCAGTACCCCATCTCTTGGCACACAGCTGGTCCATGCCACCAGCCATTAAGCAAGCTGCAGCAGCCTGCTCACAAACCCCATCCAAATGCTTTGTCTCCCAGAAGAGCCAGCCTTTGTGCTAACAGTACAGCCCACAGCCGGGAAGCTGCCATTTTGAAACTGTGCTGCTGCTACTGCTGAATCAGTAAGACCTCTCTTAAAGGAGCTGCCACACGCCACAAGAAAACAGCAAGAAGCTGTGTTAAACTCTGTATTTTTGTGTCAAGAATAAAGCTCTCTCAGGTTTGTAAGTAGATTTTAATTTGCCACATTTGTGTCAATCTGTTGGAGGAGGGCTGCTTGTTTGGTTCCTGGCCACTCACTAGCTTAGACCCGAAATAATTACACAGAAACTTTATTAATGGAATCACTACTTGGCCCATTAGCTCTAGCTTCTTATTGGCTAACTCTTACATATTAATTTAACCCATTTCCATTAATCTGTGTATCACCATGAGGTTGTGGCCTACCAGCAAAGTTTCAGCATGTCTATTTCTGGCAGCAGATCCAAGGTGTCTCTCTGACTCTGCCTTCTTCCTCCCAGCATTCAGTTTCATCTTTCCCACCTACTTAAGTTCTGTCCTGCTATACGTCCAAAGCAGTTTCTTTATTCATAACCAATAAAAGCAACACATAGACAGAAGGACCTCCCACACCAATACTCATACCAGTAGTGATTAAGGGTTCCCCTTTCCAATATTTTACCCCACCTGTTAACATTTGTTTTCTTGATTTAACCATTCTAATTGGAGTGAGATAGAATCTCAAATCTTTCTCAAGATTCCTGTTGTTATTCAGTGAGTTTTTACTACACTCAGAAGTAGCAGAACTTTTAGATGTGGATTTTTATATTTGTATATTTAGACTTCTAAATACTAATGATTTGGGCAGTACTATTTTGCATGACTTTTGGTCTGTCATATTTCTTTATTCATGATGTACTTGATGATACATTTGCTTACTTTTTTCTTTTTCTTATCTTTTTACTTTTTTTGTTTATTCTATGCATCTTTTATGTAATGTATCTTGGTCCCTTTCATTTCCCTGTCCCTTCACATCTGCCCTCCACACCTAAACACCCTCCCAAATAAAACAAAATTCAAGAAAAAAAGGTAAAAATTAAAAATCTCATCCTGGAAGCTGCAGTCTGATGCAGTGAATAACCCCTTTGCCCATATATCTTTACTTTCAAGTGTTGATTGCAGAGTCATTGGTCTGGTTCAAGACCTCTGGCTTCTTTTACACTATAAATGCTGGGCCCTCACCAGGACACTTCTTGGATATTCTGTTGTTGCTCTGTGTTTTGGAGATCCTGCAGCTTTGGGTCTGTGGATGGATCAGGTCCCTTCACATGCTTCAGCAGATCATAGATGGGGTGGATGTTGGGGTGGCCCAAAGAATAACCCTAGTGGGAGGGGACTGGGAGAAGGGAAGGAAGTGTAAATTTTTTGAATGAAAAATAAAAGAATATTAAAAAAAAAGAATAACCCTAGTTCTGGGTCTGGGCAGCTGTTGGGGTGGTCCACCAACCAGTTCTCCCCTGTCATCACCACCAGGGTAAGCTCTCCAACATTGCCAGAGCTAATTCTTCTCTTGCAGCAATGAGTAAGGGGTGGGGCCATTTCTCCTGCTTTCATGACCTCCCACACCTATACCATTAGAGTCAGCTCTGTTGTGTTGCTCAGGTGAGTTACAGGGGCCACACCTCTGAGTGCTGCAGCTGGTGCCAGGTAGGGACTGCCCTCCCTCTCTTATACCAGGACTAGCTTCTCTACCCATCTCAGGCATTGATGGATATGAGGTAGGAAGAGGACATCTTCCTTCTGCCCATGCTACCACATGTCTAGTGAGTAATGGGGATAGTTCTCCTTTATTCATAACACTGGGACTGGGTCATCCTCACCTCTGACCACCAGTCAGTTCTTCTGTGCTGCCCAGGCAAGGGTCAGGGCCATTTCCTGGGTGCTGCAGCTGGTGAGGAGGAGGGTTGGCTCTATTATCTGCTGCAGGCAATGAGGAGCACGGGGTAAAGGGGGCATCTCTCATCTTCCTACACCATCACATGACAGAGGAGTAGTAAGGACAGTTCTTCCATGCTTACAAGTTTGTGGTAGATTTATTCACCCTTCTGCCATCAAGTTTGGCTCTATTGTGTTACCCAGGTGAGGTACAGGGCCTGCTCTCCCAAGATTTGCATCTAGTGGGGGGCTAGGACAGCTTTCCTGTTCCTGTGACTTCAGGCTATTTCTTTTTTTAATCTTTTTTTTATTAAGCAATATATTTTCTCTGCTCCCCTTCCATCCTACACCCCTCCCCTCCTACCCTCCCCCATGATCTCCATACTCCCAATTTACTCAGAAGATCTTGTCTTTTTCTACTTTCCATGTAGATTAGATCCATGTATGTCTCTCTCTGGGTCCTCTTTCTAGTCTAGGTTCTCTGGGATTATGAATTGTAGGTTAGGTTTCCTTTGCTTTATGTCTGAAAGTCACTTATGAGTGACTACATTTTATATTTGTGTTTCTGGGTCTAGGTTACCCCATTCAATATGATGTTTTCTAGATTTACCCATTTGCCCACTAATTTCAAGATGTCATTATTTTTTCCTGCTGTGTAGCACTCCATTGTATAAATGTACCACATCTTCTTTATTTATTGTTTGGTCGAGGGGTATTTAGGTTGTTTCCGTGTTCTAGCTATGACAATACTTCTATGAACATAGTTGAGCACATGTCCTTGTGGCATAATTGAGTATCCTTTGGGTATATACCCAAAAGTGGTATTTCTGGGTCTTGAAGTAGGTTGTTTCCTAATTTTCTGAGAAATTGCCATACTGATTTCCAAACTGGTGGTACCAGTTTGCACTCCCATCAGCATTGGAGGAGTCTTCCCTTTACCCCACATCCTCTCCAGCATGAGTTGTCATCAGTGTTTGTGATCTTGGCCATTCTTACAGGTGTAAGATGGAATCTCAGAGTTATTTTGATCTGCATTTCTCTAATCGCTAAGGATGTTGACAATTTCCTTAAGTTTCTTTCAGCCATTTTAGATTCCTCTGTTGAGAGTTCTCTGTTTAGATTTGTGCCCCATTTTTTATTGGATTATTTGTTCTTTTGATGATCAACTTTTTGAGTCTTTGTATATTTTGGAGATCAGCCCTCTGTCTGATATGGGATTGGTGAATGAATATCTTTTCTCATTCTGTAGGCTGGTGTTTTGTTTTGTTGACCATGTCCTTTGCCTTACAGAAGCATCTTAATTTCAGGAGGTCCCATTTATTAATTGTTTCTCTCAGTTTCTGTGCTACTGAGGTTATATTTAGGAAGTGGTCTCCTGTGCTCATGTGTTCAAGTGTACTTTCCACTTTCTCTTCTATGAGGTTCTGTGTGGTTGGTTTTATATTGAGGTCTTGATCAATTTGGACTTGAATTTTGTGCATGCATGGCAATAACTATGGATCTATTTTCATTCTCCTACATGTTGATATCTAGTTATACTAACACCATTTGTTAAATATGCTTTCTCTTCAAGATTTTATATATTTTGTTTCTTTGTCAAAAATAAGGTGTTCATAGGTGTTTGGATTGATATCTGGGTCTTTGGTTTGGTTTTATTGGTCCTTCTGTCTGTTTTCATGCCAGCATCAGGCTGTTTTCCGTACTGTAGCTCTGTAGTAGAGTTTGAAGTCAGGGATTTTGATGCTTCCAGAAGTTCCTTTATTGTATAGGATTGTTTTTGTTATCCTTGGTTTTTAACTTTTCCATGTGCAGTTGAGTACTGTTATTTCGGGGTCTGTGATGAATTTTTCTGGGATTTTGATGGGCTTCACATTGAATCTATAGATTGCTTTTGGTAAGGTTATCAGGGCTAGTTCTTAATCTTGGCTCTGGCATTGATAGGCAAGGAGTGGTGAGGAGGGAACCTCTCCCCTGCTTATGCCTTCACAGGAGAGGTGAGTGATGGGAGCAGCTGTCCCTTGCTCACTACTTCAGAGCTGGCTAACCCACACTTGTGCCAACAGAGATGGCTCCATTGTGTTGGCTAGGCAACAAGATCTGCTCTCCCCAGTTTTAGCTGGTAGGGATCAGAGACAGTTCTCTGTTCTTATGACTTCAAGGCTTGCCATCCCCTCTGCCTCAGGTGTTGATGGGAGGGGGATAGGGTGGAGGGGTTAAGGGTAGGGGGAGGAGGACATCCATTTGCCTACTTTTGATAATGGAGAAGTTGTCCTTTTTACTAATTCATCAAATTTTGTGAAATGAATAATACATCTTTTTCTGAACCACAATGAAATATACCTTCATGGATCAAGCTTTTACCTTAGCTTATTATAGTTATTCATTCTAATGATAATATTAAAATTTGTGTAATTGGAACTATCCACACTTTCATTTGTGGGTGGTCTTCATTAGGTGTTTCTATTAATGTGGTAAAATGCCATGACAAAAAAAAACTTCAGGAGAAAAGTGTTTATTAAGTTTTCTGCATTCATAGTAGAATATAGTTTTGAACATCTCCAACATTCCATTATTTTTTTGCTGATCTACACTTTATTATGTAACTAATACACCTGTTTTCCTGTCAATCAGGCACTTGTTAATCAAGTGGCAGCAACTGTTGAAAATCGTTACACCAAAATTCTGCCAGCTGGTCAAGTTCTGTGTGGCGTTTTCACTAGGGATTTTCGTCATGATGCCCTGAACTGCCAGGTTTGACATACTACTTAATAAACTTGATATCAGATTACATAACAATGTTGTATCTTTTTTTACTAGAAATCTAATATCTTTACAAAATCTGTGAAAATAATTTCTTTGAATTTGTGAAGGACAAAACTGCTTCAGTGAAAGTATAAATTTGTTAAATTCTAAAGAATGTGAAAAATAGAACTCATTTTCTCTAAAGATGCTTTCGTTTTGATTTAAGATTTTAGTTTATAGCTCATTTATCATGGTTGTTTTACAATGAGATTCAAAAGGATTCAAAGAACTTAAGAAACTATGAAAACATAATATACAACAAAGTATTATCATAATTACTTTCTCTTGTTAAAGAGATATTTTAGTTAAAAGTGTTGTGTTGTAATTAATGAATGTGTTGTATTATTAATGGAGTTATAGTTTTCTTATTGAATTTTCAGATCAATAATTAGGATGAAATGAAAAATAAGAAATTCTTGTAGAGTATTATATGGCAGACATGGCAATATGTTTCCTGAATTGCCTTTCAAAGAAATATCTTCTGACACAAATTCTCTGTTATTGTTAGATTTGAAAAGAATCAAAATAGGTAAAATTAAGCCGAGTGGTGGTGGCACACACTTTTAATACAGCACTTTGGAGGAAGAGGCAGGTGGATCCCAGTGAGTTTGTGGACAGCCTGCTCTACAAAGTGAGTTCCAGAACAGTCAGGATTGTTACACAGAGAAACCCTGTTTTGAAAAATAAAAACAAAAAGAATGTTAAAATTAATGACTTTAATTCTTATATATTTTTCATTATAAAATATTTATTTAGTTAAAACATTTTTATTTATTCCTTGGGAAATTTAACGTGTTTGAGGTGTATTAAGACCATATCCACCTACCCTGTTTTCTCCTTCTTTGTCCTTCCCTCCCTCCAATCCACAGGCCTCCCAGTATCATGTCTCTTTCCCAGCAGTCACCAACTGCCAATAACTCCTCTGTGGGGGTGTGGCCTTGTGAGTGCTTCCTCATTCGTGCTGGAATTTTGACTGTTTTGATCTTCTGCAGGTTTTGTACAGAGATAACCACAGTTACTGTGAGTTCATGGGTGGAACTGCCAGGCCTGGTTCAGAAGACGGCAGTTTATACTACATTGTGCCTTTCTCTGGCTCTCTCATTCTTTCCATTTTCTTTACTGATTGTTGGGTTTGGAAAGAGGTCAAAATGTGTCCCATTTAGGGTTGGACACAGTTGGAAGGCTCACAAACAAGAATCTGCACTTTAAAATTTGATATTTTACTATTTTGTCCAAGGAAAATTGAGTTTCTTGTGGTACAAACTAATTGCTCAACTGAAATAAATCCAATCCTTAGATGTAGTATCAGATCTTAATTATTAGAAGATGCATCCAGGACTCACAAGCGTTGTCTCATGTAGTTATATACTTACGCACATACTAAGTGTTGCCTCACATCCTACTGCTGTCTTTAGGTCCTTGTTACCGTGCCTGCCTGCTTTGAAATTCTGCTACTGGCTCCTCATCGTCAAAGCTGGGTGAAGAGGATCAGATATGTCATATTTGATGAGGTACTTTTGATTTCATGTCTCAGGCTAACTTTCTAGTGTTCATAAATTCTGTATGTCTTTGCTGCTTTGGGATATCTGCCCCTTGGGTGGAGGCAATTTTCTTCTGAGCATTTCCCCAGCTCAGTCACCCTCCTGGCTTACTTCTTCTGTTGTTACTCAGTAGTGTGTATTGGTGAGAGTTCTGCATGTATGAGGAACGGTCTTCATCGGGGATGTTGTTATGGAGGGAACAGAATTAAACTCATGACACAAAAATCAAAATCCAGTCTGATCTCCAAACAAAGCGTTTTATGCTTTGCTTTGTGATGAGAAATGATTCTGTTCATCGTGATCTTAAAGGAAAACAAATGACCTATTCAAAATATGGTTCTAAAAGTATGTTTTCAAAAAGGCATTTGTGAGGAAATCCAGAGAGAGGAACTTACTGTTAATCTTAA
This sequence comes from Ondatra zibethicus, assembly GCA_004026605.1. NCBI lineage: Eukaryota > Metazoa > Chordata > Mammalia > Rodentia > Cricetidae > Ondatra > Ondatra zibethicus. The sequence goes on from PVIU01011624.1 coordinate 12,980, forward strand.
AGGGACAAGGTAAGGAAGAATTTGCTTACGGTTGCAAAGGAGATTCTGATCGAATGGGCTATATTTCAAGCAGTGAACCTTAGCTGCAGTACACAGCTGGCTCAGACAACCTGGGAGAGGGCAATGGAAAAATGACCTCAGCTTACTCCATCAGTAAAGCTAGAGGTCCAGAGAACCTGGAGTCCCACTGAAATAGTACGTGTGGATCAGTGTCCCTGAGCACGAGAGTTGGGTGAAAACCAATGTAGATGTGGACGTTCTTATGGAAGCCACTTAGTGGAGTTTTATAGCAGCATCATTCAGTATTCAGAGACTTAGAGCCTCGTAAAAAAGTGCACTCTTTTATTCCTGGATTTTAAACTGAAAAGAAAAAAAGAAACATTTATTTAGCTAATATTTACTTTGTTTCAGTAATAATAATAATGATTAATAATAATAATAAATGAATAAATAGTTTGTGTCCTGGAGATTAAGTCCAATCTTTGATGGGGATTCTACAAAAACTGCTTAGGCAAAAGCAAGCCTGTCTGGGCCATGGAATGGCCAGGCCGTCCACCTGGTAGCCGTGGAGTTTAAATCCACGTGGGCACCAAGTGATGAACAGACGCTTAAAAGATACCCCCACACTAACTCAGAATTGAGAAATAGATAATTATTTATTTAGGGGTAAACTCACAAATCATAATTCTCTGCTTGAATGGTGGACAGAAATTGAATCCAGCAATCCAACAATCCGAACGAGCAGCCAGGGCAAAAAAAGAAGAAGGGGTGGACCCAGGCTCTGCATCTGCATATATAGTATATATAGTATAAGAGCCCACACTCCAGTAGCCACAAGCTGCAAGCACCAAGATGTCCTCCATCTGGAATTTTCTAGTACTTGTTTAAACTTGGTCTGGTTCATTAAAGGCGATGGGAAATACCTATGACCAATTTAAGATTCCATACGCTATTTTAACTTGTCATTCTTAAAACTAACCTGTCAATTGAAAACATTCTTTTCTTTTATAGGTACATTGTCTTGGTGGAGAAATTGGAGCAGAAATCTGGGAGCATCTCCTTGTCATGATCCGATGTCCATTTTTGGCCCTTTCAGCTACCATAAGCAACCCTCAGCATCTTACTGAGTATGGATTAGGTTCTATTTTGCACAGAATGTTTATCTATTTTGATAGTTTGGATTCCATAGTCTTTTATGGGCTTAAGACTTCCCTCATTTTTTGGTTAACTTATAGAACTCTCCGTATCTTCAAGCTACAGTCTCTTTAGTTCTTTCTGATAGGCTTGGCTACTCTCTACAATGAAATACCCAGCTGGTGTGGGAAGTCCTTCTGAATATGTGTTACTTTTATTTGTTAATGAATAAAGAAACTGCTGTGGCCTGTGATAGGGCAAAATAGAGCTATATGGGGAAACTAAATTGAATGCTGAGAGAAAGAAGACGAGTGTGAGTGAGACTCCATATACCTGCTGCAGAAGACACACGTGCTGCGAAACTTTACTGGTAAACCACGAGCCTCATGGTAAAATATAAATTAATAGAAATGGGATAATTTAAGACATAAGAGCTAGCTAACAATGCATTTAAATGATTGGCCAAGCAGTGTTTTAGTTAATACAGTTTTGTATAATGATTTCAGGTCTGAGCAGCCAGGAACAAACGTGCAGCCTCAACCAACACCCAGTGACCCTTGGGTCAGATCTGCAGTTGAATAGGAAGTATTATATCATAGCTTAAAAATAAAATGATAGCTGCTTATTTCTTTTATTTTTTCTCTACCTCCTTTACTAGGAAATGTAAATAAAGTTGATAGAATGATACATTTATCCATAGATCTCAAGATCATCACATTTTATAGATTTATTTATTTGGAACAAGAGCAAAACTTTATTAATGGGAAGTCACACATCTTGTCTTACGGCTTGAATGTTGAGTGTTAATAACAACATATCCCTTAGCTTCTCCCGTGTGTCATATTCCCTCCGAAGTATTTTGCATATAGTAATCTATCTTAAGTATTATCAATATTAGATATTGCATTATTACCATTGTTATTATTATATAATAGTTTTACAAGTCTATTGTTTTTAAACATGAAAGACAGGCACATAAATATTAAATGATTCATGCAGGATTCAGAGTTAATAGTAAGGAAGCTAGAATTCTATTTCAGGTTATGTGACTATAAAACTAATTTTGTTCTGTGAAAATTTTAAGACATACGAATTTTTCTCTATTTAATTTTATGTAAGTTATTTCTATTTTCTGATTAAATAATGTATCACTTGCTTTCATGTTGTTGTGAACAAAAAATAAGGGAGGTTTTTAGAAAGATTTCAGCCCGTCACAGTGCGAAAGGCAAGGAGGGGAGGCTTCAGCCATAGAAGTGGGAGCCTGAGGTGGCAGTTTGTTTATATAGCAGCAGACAGGAAGCAGAGAGAGCTAGATAAGAACCCCTGGCTAGTATAACCTTTGTGATAGCTAATGTTGGTTGTCAATTACTCTTCAAAGTCCCACTGCTAGTGACTGACTTCTGTTACACAGTTCCCACCTTTTAATGACTTTGTAGTTTTCAAAATAATAACCAAGACTGGGACTAAGCACATGGAACATGAACCATTGGGCACATTGGTTTGATTAGGTATGATTAAAATTATAACTAATATATTTATTTTTAAAGGTGGCTCCAGTCAGTAAAGAGGTACTGGAAAGAAGTAGATAGTGCAATGGGGAAAACAACTTTTTCCAAAAGAAATTCTGGTGCCCGTGGCAGTCATCACGAAGAAAAAGCACAAGTCAGACAGTCATACAAAGTTAGACTTGGTATGTATGCTCTGTGTAGTTGAATAGCCCTGTTTTTGTTTGGTTTGGCTATTTGCTTTAAAATTATTCCACTCACCACATTTTTGATAATTTGGAAAATCTCACTCTTCCCCTTTCAGTGACCTACGGAGAGAGATACAATGACCTAGAGAAGCACGTATGTTCTGTGAGACAGGGTGACGTTTGCTTTGATCATTTTCACCCATGTGCTGCACTAACCACAGATCATGTAAGTAGCAACCTTTGCCACAGTTGTTCCATGGAACAGAACTGTGTGGCTAACAGCTGAAAATATAATGCTGTGCAGAATGCAGCCAAAGTGCAGCCTGATGCTACAATGCAGAGGGAACAGTAAAATTTCGGTTTAAAAAATGAACAGCAGTGTTTTCTTTTCTGTAGTTTCTCAATGTCATGATGCTCTCAGGATCCTCAGTGTTTAAAAATTACTAAACACTTTTACTTGATTGTAGGAGGAGGGCCCACTTGTTTGTCCTGGCCACCCAGAACCGAAATAATCACACCAAAGCTATATTATTAAATCACTGCTTGGCCCATTAGCTCTAGCTTCTTATTGGCTAACACTTCTTAATTTCTTTCTATTTACTTTATCTTCTATCATAACTAAGGAAAACTATAACTATCTATCTATTCATCAACTCCATCAAAGACTCCAGAAGGATATAATATTACCTAAGTAAACAGGAATTTCATTATAAGCAACTTCCAAAACTCTAGAAATGACAGAGACATCTTGCTGTCTGGACAGTTATCCAAAGTTCTTCTGAACCATTGGGGCATCCATCTTTAGCCTACAGATCCACTGTATCCAGCACAATACCTTAATCAAGAGCAGATATATATATATATATATATATATATATATATATATATATAAAACACAAAACCAACTTTTTCATGAAGCAGGAAATTTCAAAGACAGTTCTGCCTATATTGGCAGTTTGCCAGTCACTTTCTTTTGTATCCTGCAGATCATCTCATTTTTAGGCAAGTTCAGCAGTCATCTCTTTGCGGGTCCTACATTTCCAGTTCATCAGTCCAGTTCAAAGCCCAAATGGCTAGCAAACTCTATAAGGAGCCTTTTCAATGCCCATCCTCCTCTTGAAATAGCTGGTGCTGCCAGGAGCAGACGTGTCTCATTGTCATGAAAAGTCTTAAGTTCTTAAACATTTTAAATGCCATATTCTGAAGGTCTCTGAAAGATTCGAAAAACCTATCTAACTGAAACACATCTCTATACATCTAGAAAATCTAACTAACATGACTACAAGCTTGACTACTATAGATGATTATCTATTAACCTATATTTCTTAATTATACATTACATTTCTATATGAAGTACATAATCACAATACCTTAATCAAGAGCAGATATATATATATATAAAACACAAAACCAACTTTAAATTTGTATCAATAAACCAAGATCTATATCAATGCAAATTATTCATATCTATATCATATCCCCTTTTAAATGTAAACAAATATTTATAAACAATGTTTGGGAATATGGGCATAGTAATTTTTCTCCAAAATTCTTCCTGTTGTTTATTGGGCAAAGTAATTTTTTGAGTGGTGTTCAAGGCAACCTTTCAGGGGGTCTTGTTCCACGAAATCATATTGGTCTGGAAGCAATCCAAAGGTTCTCATCTTCTGTGAAAACAAGAGAAGAACTTCTTTTTCAAAGTAACCTATCCTTAGATCCATATTTTGAAGTCAAGATACCTTTATAATATACATGTTGGTTTATCTTAGCAGCCCAAACAATAAAAAGTCTCTCTATACTTAGCTCCTTCACTGTCATTTCCTATAGAACAAAAATAGAGGTGAGTGTAAATTCTAAAAGTGTCAATAATTATAGATATTTCTATTATACTTATATTAAAGGAAAGAACTAAAAAAAAACCCAAAAACCAAAAAAAAACCAAAAGAACTGAGTGGCCTAGAATATCCCAAAATGTAATAAATTATAGCAGCATAAAGAGAAAAATTATCTACCTATCTGTTTCCTTTATGGCTATATCAGAAAAATGATTTCCCAAAGTAAGAATAAGAGAGTACAAATGAGCTGTCCTTAACCCTAGAGAAGCAAGGGATCACCAGTGAGGGATCACCCTCAGCCATGCATGTCTTGTTTCTGGCAAACTGAAGCCTTGTTTGACCTTTGTCTTAAGTTATCAGCCACCCAGACACAGCTGCTGCTGTCTGGAGAGCTGTCAGTCCTGGGAAACACTTGAAATAACCGCCGTCTCTTGCTCAGTGTGGACTGAATGTGCAGAACACAGGTGAAATAGGAACTCTTGTATTTACAAAATAACAAAAAGATAGAATACCACTATATCGTGATTTACTGTTACTTCTCTTTGTTCTCTGCTTAGATTGGTTCAGTTTTTTCCTTTTTTGCCAGTTTGCCAGTTTGACTCCATCAAATAGATTGAGTCCCAGCTTGGACCATAGAATTGTTAAATTCATTAATACTTTTGAAGCATGAAATTATTTGATAAATCATATCAATGGATGATAAACCAATCTGTGTCAGACATATGGCTAATATTCATATCTATTACCTAGTTTATTTCTCACCACAAATTAGTGACAAGGACAAAACTAACATTTTATTTTAGAAATGAGGAAACTAAATCCTATGTAAAAGGGCAAGAAACTTAAGCATCCCTAAGCCTGTGACCCAACAGAAGATTTGTATTCGAAAACTTATGAGAATTCTTGGATTGTTTTTTGTTTCATTTTAGTTTCACTGCAAAAGTAACGACTCTCAAGTGATAATTAAAAAGAGAACACAAGGCTAGCTTTGGGGTTGGGGGCGGATGGAGATGGATGTCTCTGCAGCTAAGAGGACCTTGCAAAAGACTTGAGTTTATTTCTCAGCACCCACACCGGGTGATTCACAACAGCCTATAACTCCAGCTCCAGGGGATCTGCCACCCTCTTTTGACCTGGAGGTAGTGGACAGAACCTCCTGCATATACACATAATTTTAAAAAATTATTTTTAAAAGAAATCATATCAATGCAATCTTCACCATTTTTTAACTTTTATCGATCAAAGCATTTCCTATAAATATTCACACCCTGTAGGTAAAATAAAATATTAATAAGTTTGATTTTATTTTAATCATAGATTGAAAAGTATGGATTCCCTTCTGACCTTGCCCTTTCACCTCGAGAAAGCATCCAGCTATATGACACTATGCTTCAGGTCTGGAAGAGCTGGCCCCAGGCCCAGGTAAAGAATCTACATGGAATCCACGCTGTTATGGTAGAGCCGACATTGCTCTTCAGAAACACAGGGTCACCATTTCTACCACTTGCATTTGGTGATTTAAAATGATCAGCAGACCATTTCCCAGAGGAAATGGCCTCCTTATACCTTCTCAATTAAATGGGCTAGAAATGGTGTTTTATGTCAATTCCTGAAAATGTCCCTCCTTTCTCCTTCCCAGACAGTGTGGTATCTGGGTCTCCTTTCCCACTATGGGTTTCTAGTCCTCAGATCCTTTTCTTCTCACATTGTTCTCTGTGTTCTGAGTGCTGGTTGCTTTCCCCGGAAGCCTGTTTGTGCTGTCTTCTTGTCTTTGAAGAGTTCATAATAGTTCTATGTACTAGAAGGTACCGGGAGGTAAGAGAAGTCCAACTGCTTGTAGCCTAAGAGATCATAAAACTGTCAATGAAAAATAAAATTGAGAAATGCCTTTAGATTTTCTGGCATTATTTTTATAGAATTCTATGATCTTCCTTTCTCAGAACCTGTGTCCAGAGAACTTCACTCATTTAAAGAACAAAATAGTCATTAAAAAGTTGGATGCTAGAAAATATGAGGAGAGCTTAAAGGAAGAATTTACAAACTGGATTAAAAATGGGAACGAGGAGCAGGTAATTTCACACATTTTGGGCAAAGCACTCTGTTTTTGTTTTCCTGAGTTGTGTCATTCAACCAACAATATCATTTCTCTCTTTTGTAGTTTTCAATGTTTATTTTAGATTTTTAAGTTTGACTTGATATGTAGTGATTCTGAGCTAGAACAAAAAGAGAAAGGACATTTTTTTTTAAATCTCTTCTCCAGTGTGCCCTAAAACTTAGCAAGAGACTATGGGTTCCTCATGGATTTGACGGCAGATGAGAGAGGATAAAGGGCTCGTGTTTGGGATTATTGATGGTTTTAGCAGCATAGGGATGGGACTCTTTAATGTCCTGTCCTGTCTCTTTAAGAGACAAGCCACGCCCACTCCCAGCTTCCAGCCTCTGACCCTGACTCTCTTTCTCTCTTTCTCTCTGTTTCACCCAGCAAGAGGCAGCTTCCGCTTCTCTCCTCCCCCATCTATCTATCTATCTATCTATCTATCTATCTATCTATCTATCTATCTATCTATCTATCTATCTATCTCTCATCTTTTCTTCTCCCTCCATCACCCATCTAATAAATGTTTAACTCTGCATGGCGTGCCTATCCGTCTTTCTCTTGTCCGTTGTCCATCCCCCACTGCCACATGGAGAGACCTGGAGGCCAGCTGCTTGGTCTCGTGCGTGCGCAGTCCCTACCTGGGACTGGCTGCTTTCCACAGCAAGCCGCCGGGGGCTCGCAGCCTGCCTGGGACTGGCTGCTCTCACACCCCTGCCGCCACGTGTTTCCCTGTCTGGCGCTTGGGGACCGGCAGCCTTCTCTGCCTGGGACTGGCTGCTCTCAGGCCACCCCCCACCTCCTGCCGCAAATGCCTGCCACAGCGCCCACGTGGTCTTGGGGACCTGCAGCAAGCTGCTGGGGTCCGGTTTAAAGAAAAGAATAACAGACTCAAGGAGCTGAAACACATTTTTACTTTTCTTCCTTTCTTAGTTTTGGAGTTTTATTCTCTTTAAAAATCATTGTTTGAGAATTTTATGTACATGTGTATAATGTTTTCAAATCGACCCCCCAGCTCTCCCCTCCAAATCGTCCCACAGTCCTCCTACCATTTCCCTTCCAACTTCGCGTATTCCTTCTTAAACTCAATGCCTTAAGTGTGTGAGTGGGTATGGGGCCGTCCACTGGAACGTGGGCAGCCTATCAGCATACGTGAAGAACATGGAGTGCCCCCCTCCCACAGCAGCCATCTTTGGCAGTGGCTCCTCAGCTAGGGTGAGACTGTGAGCCCCTCCTCAGTTATGCTGAAATTACTTCGGGACTGATCTTGTGAGCTCTTTTGCAGGTATCCACACTGCTGTGAGATCATGTGTTCCGTGTCCCTGTCATGTCCAGAGACACTGGTTTGCAGTCTTCCTTGGGGTTTTATTCTTCATGATTTTTATTTTACATTTTAAGAACTATTCAAGTACTAGAGTCTTACCCTGAAACTATATGCTTACATACTTATTTTGCTTAAGCTTATTTTATCATCAAAAATTGAGATTTCCAATTTTTTGGAATAGCATACATGATAGTTTTTTCATTTGATCCTCTCCCCGCCTCATACCTTGATTCGTTCTTTCTTTCATTTGGAGACATGCTATAGTTAGGTTACATTTCTCTGTGCTTATCTGGTCATTCAAAACCTCTTAGTCAGGTTGGCTATGCTTGTGCCTGCCGCACGGAGGGGGCTCCTTTCTCCTGCTACAGTGGAAACAGCACCACTGACTGAGCAATCCTCTTCCTCCTGCCAGATTGTGTTGTCGCAAACAATTGCAGGCATGGTGTACAGTTCATCAGAAGTTTGTTATTAAGTCTGTGGTTTGTGTGTGTCCTTGCTGTGGCTCACCATACTCCTGTTGTCTAGTCTCCTGGGATTAGTTTGAAGAACAACAAAAACAAAGATTAAACAACTATGAAAAAAGTTTAGTCCGAGTGGCCATTCCTCTCTTTGCTATGCACATTTTAATACAAACACTTTCTATTCACTGTCACAGGCCAGAATGGTGCTGCAGAAACTGAGTCCCAATTTCCATGACTACTCAGGACGGATGCTGGACTTCTTTCCAAATCTTGTTGAGAAGCTCAGGGAAATGGAGAAGTTGCCTGCGCTGTTCTTTCTGTAAGTCATTTAACATTGGGACATAATTTGTGTTAGGCTCCTTCCTTTAAGGTGGAGGAAATTATACACATGTTAGTGCTATGGTCTAGTATTTATTACTACATGGGGTGCTCATTCATTTTCAAAATCGTATGACTTATTTAAAATCACAAAATTTTCTTTTTCTACTTTTTGTTGTTCTGGCTCTGTCTGTTTGCTTGAAACAGGATCTTGATATGTGTCAAGGCCGGCTTTCCTGCCTCAGCCTCCCCACCGCTGGAAGTATAGACATGCATTTACCATTATGCCCAATTTTAGTTAAGTTCTTAAAAATATTTTTAGTGTTCTTGTTGGGGGAAAGGCCTGCTTGTTCATCCCGGCCACCTGGGTAGCTTAGTCCAGAAATAACCACACAGAATTAATTAAATTACTGCTTGGCCCATTAGCTCTAGTTTCTTATTGGTTAATTCTTACATCTTTATTTAACCCATTTCTATTAATCTGTGTATTGCCACGTGGCGGTGGCCTACAGGGTAAAATTCCCAGCATCTGTCTGGCGAATTCATGATGTCTCTCTGACTCCGCTTTCTTTCTCCCAGAATTCAGTTCTGTCTTCCCCGCCTACCTAAGTTCTGCCCTACAGGCCAGGGCAGTTTCTTTATTCATTAACCAATGAAAGCAGCACATAGAGAAAAGGACCTCCCATACCATGTTCTATTAATTTTTCTTCATTAAATTTGATACCTTATTTTTTTGTTTTTAATATAAACTATTGTTTTTTGTTTGTTATGTCTTACTAATAATTTTCAGTCTAGATCATGGTTCTTCACAGAACCCATTGAGCATAGCCATCATTATAATATGCTGCAATATAGATTGATAAAATATTTTGGTAATTTAAACTAATTTTAATGATAAATATGACCTAGAGCCAGTGATATCTTGCCAAATTTCATATTATATAATGTAATAACTTAAAATTGAACATACTAGTTTAATGGATCTAATTCTAATAAAATGGCACCAAGAATAATTTAGTTATGTAACAATAAGAGAATACTATACTGTATTACTGGAGACAATTTCAAATTATTCTCAAGCTATAGAATCATCAAATAAATAACACCATTGTATTATAATGTTTAATACTTATGAACATGTACAAAAACATATAGTAATGAATCCTGATTAGTGATAGAAACTCAAAAACAATGGTAGCAGGTAATGCAAGGTCCTATCTGATTATTTTTGGAGACTGCAGTAAATTGCTCCTTTTGCCTTTGTATGAAGGACAAGAGAAAACTCTTTTCTGTGTCATGAATCATTTATATAGCTTTTTTGCTTCACTTCCAAGTACAGCCATGGATATTAGAAGCAAGAGCCATTCTCTGTGTATATGTCAGAGAGCTTAACTGCAGTCTGGAAATCAGAAAACAATACTCTGTCATTTATATATTCACATGCATATGAGGATATACAATTTTTCCTCTGTCTTATTGAAAGAATTAAATTGGTCAATAGATGAAAAGCATACACAGTGATTTAGAATAAATAGTACATGGCAAGGGAGCCTCATAAAGAAAGGAAGATCCAATGACATTATAAATGGACACTTCACCCTGGACTGAACAATGCACAAAGTTGTAAAACTGTGACACGGTAAATGGTCATGTGCCATTGTAGGTAATAAAGGGGAAAATGCTTAAGAAGAAAAGGGTTGTACATATTTCTCTTGTTCTCAACTTCTTATCCTTAACAAAACAAGGCCATTCTCCTTCTAGTATAAGGTGGCATCTTCTGAATTGTGCATTCATCATCATCATCATCATCATCATCATCATCATCATCATCATCACCATCATCATTTTTATCCCAGCAATGCTTATGCATGCACGGGCAGTCTGTTTATGGTGGTTCTCCAGTTGTTTCTATCCTGAGCAGTCTTTGATGCTTGTGTTATTGTCATACCCAAGGTTCCACAGTCTTCCTTTATGTTGTCTATCCAGCATTTTTTGGGCTGTCCTCTTTTTCTTATCCCTTGCATTCCTCAAAGCAGTGCTATATTTGGGTATCTGTTATCATTCATTCTCATAACATGGGCGAAGTATCTCAGGTGTCGTCATCATATCCTGTAGTTTACTTCTTTCTGTAGATGGAGATGTTTCTTAATATCATCATTGCACAGGCTATCTCTTTGTGTGATGCCTAGAATTCTCCTGAGACATGCCAACTCAAACACATCCAGTCGCTGTTTGGAGGAGTGTTTTATTGTCCAGGTTTTGGGTTGTAAGCAAGGCAGCTCAAGACAAGTGTCTCATATACTTGTTTTTATGTCTTTTGCTGACCAAACCTTTCCTAGAACCTGGAATGCAGTCCTTGCTGTCCCTATCTGCCTCAAGACATCTGAAATAGTTCCTTCCTCTGAACTGAGATTTCCTCCCAGATAGACAAAGTTGACTGCTTGAGATTCTGATTCTTTATTACAATGCTAAAATTCTTGTGTGCCCTTCCCAGGTGTTGTGTCTCAGTCTTCTCAATGTTTACTTTCACACCAAGGTTTTCACTGATTTCCACCACTCTATTTACCATGGCCTGCAGCTCGTTTGGACTTTCAGCAAGTAGTGCTGTATAGTTGGCAAAACGCAAGTAATTGACTCGCACACCACCTATCTGCACACTTATCTTCCAGGGCTGTTGCTATTATTAATTCCAGGAATATATTAAAGAGTAGTGCTGAGAGGATGTATGCCTGCAACACTCCTATTATTGTCTTAAACTGATCACTTAGTTCTCCATAGACTTTAACTGTTGAAAAGGTATCTTTATAGGCATTTTCTAGTCAACAGTTTCCACACAGATCTACAGAATGAGGTCAGCAGGGCACATAAGAATGACATACTAATTGTTATAAATGACTTCAGTGCAAGAATGGGATCTGGAGAAAGAATGAACTATAATGCCACGGGAACATATGGATTGGACATAGGGATGATAGAAGGGAATGACTGCTTGACCTCTGCTGTGCAAATGATTTGTACGTATCTAACAGAAAATTCAATCGGTCAAAACCATCAAGATGCTGGATGTGGGAATCCCCTAACAAATGCACATACAGCCAAATTGACTACATTCTGGACATCAACTAGCATCCAAAACAACTGGTCATTTCCTAGTGCTGACTTTGGGTCATATTACCAACTTGTTATTGTCAACATTCAACTGAAACTTAGGAGAGACATGCCAGGCAAGACAAACAGGAAGATCAATTGTAAACAACTGACGAACCCAGCTGTACGGAGAGAGTATAAGAGAACTTCTCAAAAAAAGATGAGGGAAATCATTAAACAACCCTTTACAAATATAGAAAGCAAATGGGAGAACATTAAAAGAGCTATACAGGAGGCTTAAAGGAGATGATGGATCATGCAAAAAGGGCAACATAAGTAGAATGACTTACTGCAAATACAATCAACCTGGAGGAAGAAAGAAGGAAACAAAAGAGCAAATGAAGAGACAATCCACAGGCAGCAAAACACCACAGCTATCTGTGCAGGGAAGTCAAAAGAAGAGCGAAAAAGGATAGAGGGCTATATACATATAGAAGGTATACGCAAAGAAGTTGAAGTGGCTGACTCCATAATAAAACACATCTTGTCAGACAGATAACTTCCAGATATGCTCCTCATATTCGGGTGATTAAGGATGGTCAAGGTCATCTATTAACAGAACCAGGGGGGAGTAAAACAAAGATGAAGACTACACTTTGACATCCTATACAATGACCCTAATGCTGTCAATGTAGATTACAATGAGAAAACCTTTGGCAGCCACTCGAATACCAGGGTCGATGAGGAAATATTAAATATTGACAGGAGAGAAATTGAAGAAACTCTTAAGAGAGGGAAATGTAGAAAGGGCCCAGAAGTGGACTGGATGACATCACAGTAGAGGAGTTGGAGGTGGCTACAATAACCTCACACGCTGAGGCACTTCTCAAACTCTTCAGAGATATATGGGAACATGAAGTGATTCCCACAGAATGGAAGCACCCAGTCGTAATTCACATAAACAGGAAGAAGGACAAGCTGGACTGCTCAAACTACAGGAGCATTAGTTTGTCATGCTATAGCAGCAAGAGCTTCTCCTCCTCCATTTTCCTGCAAAGGATCAAGGGCAGAACAGAGAGGAAATCCTAGCAGAGACCCAAGGCACATTCAGAGCTAATAGGTGCACAATTGATCAGGTCTTCACTTTGAGGCAACTGGCAGAAAGATATGAAGAATTTGGAAAAGACTTATATGTTAGTTACACTGACTTCAGGAAGGCATACAATAACATTTGGAGGGAAAGACTTTGGGAAACAATGAGATTCTAGAGGTACCCAGATAAAATCATAAGAATACTAGTGCGTTCATAAGGTATCAAAATATGACAGGTAAAATTCTATGCATGGATTTCTATCTTCATACCTTTTAAAGAAATAAAGGATTATTTTAAGACAAACTATGAAAATCATTTTTTACACGCAGTGTGATAGTTTGTCTTTAGTAGCTTATCATATAGTGATAGCCCCAACATTCTGTCCCTGATATCTGGAAAAAAGAGTGTGGAACATGTTTCAAGGTTGTAAATGTTGATACGTGATTAAGGACATACATTTCAAGGGCAGGCCTCAGCATAAATTTTATTTCTTTCTCCTTTAGCCATATCATTGATTGACAAACTTTTCCATGACTGAAACCATACTGAGAATCTTGGTGAAACTAAAATAAAAAATCATGAATGTGTAGTTCATTGGTAGAAAATATTAATTGCTGATGTGCAATTTCTAGGTCATTTTCATTCTGTGTAATTCTGCATCAGTTATTTTCAAGTAATATAGATTTTTGAAAAGAGATACACTATGATGTGTATGACATAAAAGTAATACAACAATAACAACATCAGAAACATGAATAAGAAGACACACTCTGTTACATACATGCTGTGTATATTCATGGGTAGACCCCTTAATCTATATTTCCATTTTCTCATCTGTGGTACAGATATGACAGAGTTGAAATAATGTTTGATATAATTGTTGTTATTTCAAATGATTTTTGGAGATTATATCATTGGAGATTATATCATTAAAAAGAAGGTTCAGAGAGGTAGCTAACTGGGAATCGCATGGGCTTTTGATACTTCAAAGCCTGATCCCAGTTGAACACCTCCTGCAACAAGGCTACATCTTCTAATCCTTCCCAACTACAGACTTTGTATTCAAATACATGAGCCTATGGAGACCATTCTCAAGTCAAACCACCAAACAGGGCCACTGGGTTCAAGCCTTGAAGTCTTGGAGCTAATCCTGCTTTCTGTTTGTGCTCTGCTTCCTGCCTTGGATAGAATGTGACTAGCTACCTCTTACTTTTGTTGCCATGCTTACCCTTATCCCAGTATAAGTAGCTGTGTCCTTTCAAACTGTGAACCCGTTTAAACCCTTCCATAACTACTTCTTCTCATCCATTGTTCATAGCCATGAGAAATGTAACACACAACCAGAAAAGATGGAGAAACTGAATGTTATAATAATATATCTTTAAATACGTATTTGTTTGCTTCCAGATTTAGTTTAAGTTCTGTAGAAGGATGTGCTGAGGATGCTCGCGAATTCCTGGAGGAGAAGGAGGAAAAGAAAAGGCCTCCCAAAGCTGATAAGGAAGCTCATGTCATGGCTAACAGACTTCGAAAAGTTAAAAAATCTTTGGAGAAACAACAAAATATAGTGTAAGTATTTCACTAAGCAAATTGCCACATGAGGGTTTGTAGAACCCAAATGTCCTAGTAGGAACATGCATTGAGACTATTCCATAATGAAGTTCTAATTCCTGCTTAGATTGTTTCTGTTTTGGAATTTCAGAGGGATAATTGTTTGAAGATAGGTGACTTTCATCACATATTCCTTACTTGCATAGATCAGTTTAATTTATGTTTGTTCAAAGTGGGTCTAGATTCTACCAGTCTGTGTGTAGAACTTGATATGATCATCCCACATTGTCCATGCAACTCTGTCTCGACTCATGGCACATTACCACCGTGGGAGTCATAGAGGGAGTTTTATTCCCCCTTACGATTGCAGAGGTCTTTATGGACTTAAGATTTTCCATATTCAATACTCTCTAACATAATTACCTGTGCTTAATAATCTTTAAATTGGTTAAATTACCCCATGTTTGGTATTCTTTTTCCTGTTGTCCATCTGATGGTGTCTTACTTTTGCTGTTGAATATTCAACAATTTTTGCTTATGTTTTTACTATTTTACGTGTGTTTCCTGCCACTTCCCTTTTAGGATATTTGTGGTTCTGTTCACTTCATTTATTCTTATATCTCTTCCTTTCCATGAACCCAAATATCTGTCTCTTCAGTATCTTTACTGTTAATGTTTGCATCATGTGTTCTCATAAATTTGTTATCTGTGCTTTGAATCTTGTACTCATTCTTGAACTTGAACTTATACTATTTTATGTACTATTTTGTTTATCAGAGTTATTCTGTATTTTAAAAATATATACACTGACCATCTCTTATCTGAAAAATATAAAATCCCAAACAGTGTATGGGGAAATTTTTACATGATAAAAGTTTGTTTTATTTTTAAATTTATTTAAAATATGTATAAAATTGCCTTTAGGCTATATATAGATAAAATCTAAATAAATTTTCTTTTTTAGCCTTAGGTACCATCCCAAGTTATGCTGCTATTTATTGACCAATATGTCAAGTTCCAAAAATTAAAATTCAGTTCTCAAGCTCTTTGTATAAGGGATATAAACTAGTTTCCCTAAATCCTAAGCTTCTTTACAACAGGAGGCATACATTTTCCTCTTTGCATCTACCTCTACTGGCAGATGAAAATTGTTCCAGAGATGTTTACTTTAAAACTGTTTATAAAAAGCATTTATATTATTATTATTGAGAATTTTATTCATGTGTATTGTATATACCTCATTCCTCTCCATATTCTTCCCCCTCCAGCTTCTCTCTCAACCCTTGCCTCTCAAAATCATATTTTCTTCTTTTGTAATAAGTATGCTCACACACACATAATACACAAGCTCAAATATATCCTGTGGGTTCCATTTAGTGTGCTTATATGATTACATGTTTAGTGATGATCACTTGAATAAGCTATGAGGAGGCTAGTAACTGGAGAAGACTGATTCTCCCTCTTTGGCCAGGCAATTAATTGCCTATAGCTCTTCATCTAGAGTTCAGTCCTTGTGAGATTTACCAAATCCATGTTTGTTATCAAGTAGTATTGTCATTGCTCATGTCTTATTTGGATGACCACATGGATAAGATTTTGTGGACTCAGCTTCTCTGTATGTAAGAATAAGTACTTAGAATGCTATTGATGGTTATACTGGTTTATGGATGTGGTAGCAGTTAATTTTCCTTCATGGTCCATTATTTCATCAGCAACATGTAGTTATTTAGGTTTATAATACCAGGCATGAATATCCCACTATGGCATGACACCTTAACTCCAGTTAGACACTGGTAGTTACTCTGAAGATACAAGTGCCTCTATTGCATCATTGAGAATATATTAATGCTAGCAGCCTTACAGCTGGGTAAGAATTTTCATTGTTTTGGGTTCCCTTGGCAACTTGCATAGTCCCTTCAGGGACTGTGAAAGCTAGTTCTTAGGGAGGTCTAGAGCTTTTTTTAAGTGAAGATCTATGACTCACTTTGAAGTTGAAGCAAGCTTTTAGAGCATTGTTGATTCAAATATTATAAATTCTATAGCAAGCTATTGTTTGCTCTTGTCATGTACAATGATGCCTCTGCATGGTTTGCTTTTTTCTGGAAAGTATAATGTATGGAGGTAGTGAACTCCAAGGAGGATGTAGGTAGGAAGTGTAAGATTTCTTGGTAAATGATCCTCCTTAGGATACATCTGCTTCTGAGTTCAGGAGTCACGTGGTCAAGGTGGGTTAGTGACCAGCAACTCAAATTGTCAAATGAAAGTTGTTTTACTATCTTCAGCACTTTCATTGTAAGGAGGATGGGGACCCTGCATTATGCCCTATGCATCACAGAGCAAACTCTGAACCTTCTCTGTTTACATCCACTTCTATAATGTGAGAACCCTAAAGAAACACACACATCAAGATCTCACTTGGGCCATGTTTGTTGACTTTGAAAAACATTTTTTCTGTTTTCTTTAGCACTTTTTATTTATTAATAATGCCTTATTTAATAGTTTAAAAAACTGAGTTGCACAACAATATGTGTTCCTCTGTAAGTGTACTAGCACATGTTTTGAAAACACAGGGCTAGGCATAATGACATTTACCTCCTCATTAAAGTTAAAGCTAATTGTAGGTGATGTATTCTGGAAGTGTGATATATACTACATAGTAGAATGCAAGTGGACTCATCTTCCTATGTTCAGAAATATCTTATTTGCATAATTAAGATAGAAATGTGAGGAAAGCATACATAACCTAGTGATTGTAAAAGCCTAGTGCATTCAGGGGTCCTGGAGAATACAGAGTGATTAACTATGAGTCTCAGCCAGGTTTATGTAGCACATGCTGAGAAGGACTGCCCATGTGTGTAAATGCCTTAGTGAAGGGGGGGTGGACACATAGGGACTCATGAGAAAGAACAGGAGGAAAGCAAAGTTGAGAGGATGTAGCTTCTGTTAGAATATAGCCTGAACATAGTACATGCTTGCAGTGTCCATCACAAGGAAGAAGGGGGATATCTTGATTTGGAAAAGCAGAAAGAGAAGAACACATACCTCTAACCCGAGTATGAGAACATTTGAAGTAGAGAAAATGAGCATTATATTAGCAAGATGAAGCAAGATCATCTGTGGAATGGGAAACAATGGAGAACAATACAGGGGCTGATGAGCAAACACATTGAGGGAGAGGACTGAGTTATGATAATATAAATGTGTGAAGCAGTGATTCTGGGATTCCTGTAGAGATTGGATGTAAATACTGACTTCTTGTAATATTATTCTTGTAAAGAGATGAAAAAATCCAAAAGCCTTCCAGAAGATTGGATCAAAGCATCATGCATGAAGCTGAACACGATTACCTCCTGAAGTGTCTGAAGAAGAATCTGGAAATTCCACAGGACTGCACGTATGCTGATCAGAAAGCAATGGACGATAAGGTGAGCACCCAAAAGGGACCAGTGCTCCCGGAGAGGAAGCCTTTTCCATGTAGACAGTGTTGGCCATACTGCAAGCAATTGCTACCATAAGGGAAGTCTCTAGGAGCTAGACATGTAGCAGACAGAAACTTTGCTGCACATAACATTCAAGGGCCTTCCAATCTATCCTTAGGATAGGATTAGAATTTGTAGACTGAATTTTGTCTTGCTGACAAATTACCCAAGTATCTGTTTTTGCATGGTGTCTTCTATAAAAGTCTGTATATATTATAGTCAGAATTTGGATCCATACAGACTAAATTATTTAAATTTTGACAGCATTTCTTAAAATTGGGGTCTTTCTATATTACAGCTAAAAAAATTCACCAAACTCATTGGAATATCTAAAATTGGTTTAGCCCATCATCTAAACGTTTTGTTCTTCCATCTATTACTGTTTATAGACAACATACGTAACAATGCAACCAGTTTCAATAAAAGCTATATCATCACACACCCCACACACATGCACATATACATTTGTGTATTTTCATTGTGTCATGAATCTTCTTTTGTCAGCTTCATAATCTGTCTAGTATGTACATCATTATTTTAATTGATCCTTGACATTCTGTCTTATAGATAACTATACAATAAAAATAGCTAGGAAATATCCTTTTATGTTTGGAGACTAAACTTGTCTCTTCTCTCCAAGTGTTGATATATTTTATATATTATTACACTGGGCATAGCTGGATTTCCTCCTTGCTACTTGGAGACCGTTGGGTAATCACTCTCTGTTCTCCAGGACCCCTGAATATACTAGTCTTTTACAATCACTAGGTCATCTACACTGTCTTTATATTTGTATCTTAACTATGCAAATAAGATATTTCTGAACATAGGAAGATGAGGGCACTTGCTTTCTACCATGTAGTGGGATGTATCACACATTGAGATGGACGCAATGTGGATAAAGTCATTACTTGACCTTGTAGTATAAAGGTTTTGCTTTACTTTCTGGGGAGAACTGTGGAAATTTTTCTTGTAGTGATTATTTGGTGCCATTAAACATTCTTTTGTTGTTGTTGTTGTTGTTGATCATGATGATTGATGATGTGTAGATGTGGAGCAAAGACCAAACGGTGATATCATTTGGCCAAGTTGAACACATTTGAATGAGAATTAGATAAGTAATACCTTAAATCTCTTGTTTTGCAGTCATTGCAGATGGTGTTTCGTCGAGTGAACAACCAAAGGAAAGGTGACACACTGAAGCAATTGGCAAGAAGGGGCATTGGCTTCCATCACAGATCTATGAGCGCCAAAGAAAAGCAGTTAGTGGAAATTCTTTTTAGGAAAGGATTCATTAGGGTGGGTCAATTTTTCTTTGTAAAATTTGAAAATGTAAATAGATGAAGCAGAATGTTCACAAAATGAAGAAATATAGCCACTCTTTACTTTTTTCCACCTCATATACCTATGTTATTTGGGCTGTAGACTTTGTTTACTGGCTGTGGTACCTTTGCATATGCTCTATGTCATTTAACTGGGGAAGGAGGTTTGACTGGTGCCACTCACTGCATACATTTGCACACAAAGCAAAGCATCTCTATGTTGACCTCAGTGCATAACTTACTCTTTTGATTTTATAAGTAGGGTTGTTGATGTGGTTTTGCTACAAATTTTCTCTAAAAGAATTTAGAGAGTATTTTATTTTAGTTTGGTGAAGATCTTTTTCTAATGTGGCAGCTGAAATTATAGCACAGGTATCTGCTTCCTCAGGGCTTCAACTTATCTCAACAGAGCTTGTAAATATGTGGGACTGAATTTCATTTCTACTGTTACTGATGGGGGACAAGAGGAAGATTGCCATAAATGACTTTCAGGGCACATTCTTATTGTGTTTTCTTTAGTATATCCTGGTTAGGCTCATTGCAATAATCCAGGCAAGTATACAGAGGACCCTTAGATTGCTGCCAAGTAAATATGAATCTTGAGCAATATTTAAAAACTGACGCTGACTACTAAAAGTTATCAACCTTACATTTTGTATGGCATAGGCAAAAAGAAAGAGTGGATACAACGAAGAGAAAGAAAAAAGAGAAAGAGATATGGTTAAAATAGTATCTGACAGCATTGTCTTAGTCACTAATAAAGTGAGAATAACTCAACTGATATAGAATAGCTACAGTAAAGACTTCATCAGAGAAGACATTTTAGGAAGGTATTTGTTCTTTTCGTTTTCTAAGTGTAAAACTCAATGTTTGTGCTTGTTTTCTAAATGTCCTCTCAATGTTTGTGCTTGTTAAAAAGATTTGAAAAAATAATTTAATATAATTTAGTAAGTAGCATTTTTTCATTTTGACAGAGGCGTAAGCCTCAGTTACAAAACAATTAGAAAACATTACTTCACATCCTAAAACATCTTCACAAATCAGAACCACAAGCAGCATTGATCTAAAAAGTCAGTGAAGATGGACTTTTCTTCAGGCTGCCAGCTCATAAAAAAAAGATACAGAGACATATTATTAGTTCTGAAAGCTCGGCCTACAGATTAGGGTTATACCAACTAGCTCTTATAATAAATCAACCCATTTATATTAATCTATGTTCTGCCGCATGGTGTTACCTTGCGTCCATCTTGCACCTCCTTTTTTCTCTTCTTATCTGGCTGACAACTTCTCCTTTCTTTTTCCCAGCGTCTTCTCTGTCCCTGGAAGTCCTGTCTAATTAGTTATTGGCCATTTAGCTCTTTATTCAAGCAATCACATGGTACCTTGGCAAAGACACATCTTCCCAGAGTACAGAAAGACAGTTCCACAACAAGACAGGACAAGTCAAGATATACTAACAACATCAGGAAAAAATGAACTAGAAGTTAGATTATGTAAATAAACATTACATTCTTTTCTGTTTCTGATTAGTGATCATGCAAATTCATGACAGGAAGATAAAATGTACTTTGTTCTTATGCCATTTCTCAATGAACTTTAGTAGATCAAATAGTTACCAGGAAGTAGGCTTGTAAAAAATTTACTGCCCTCTCGCAGAGAAATTCCTGTCCTACTGTTTTACTTATGATGTTTACTGTAATACTTATTCCACATCAGATGTGTTACTTGGCTCTTGAGATACAACAGTGAATGATTCTTAGACTTTAGTATTTTAATAATATACAAAATAACAGTGATATTGAGGGACATTAAGGGAATAAAGAGTAGAGAGAATATAATTATTTTAGATATGACCTCTAAGTTCCTCTGTGACATTTGTACTACATAAGTTTAAAGTATAAATTCCTTGTAAAGAAACAGGTATAACAGATTCCATTAGAGAATGTGCTGTCTATGTTTGCAAAGTAAGAAACATTATGTGTCTCATCTCCTTTGTTTACCCACTGCAGTTTTATTGGGATTTAAATACAGTTTTTAGAAATTTCATGGAAATACTTGTATTCAACCAAAATGCCAATGTGTGAAATCACTGTGTTATTCCATTGTAGGTGGTTACAGCTACGGGAACACTCGCTTTAGGAATCAACATGCCTTGTAAATCTGTGGTTTTTGCTCAAAACTCAGTCTATCTGGATGCTTTAAATTTTAGACAGGTAAATAAATATACATTAACTTAATGTAATGTATTCATACTATGTAGCCATGAAATAGTAAAAAAAAATTACATTAACTACTAATTTAGTAAAATGTTCCAGTTCATGGCAGAACACTGTAGGTTTCTGTCTGGTACTGAGTAAGCATAGGACTATGAGATTATTTGACCAGTGCTATTCATGTGTATGGTCTTTGGTAAGGTGTTCGAACTCCTCTCCTATCTGTTGAATCTGTGTGACCATTGCTACCCCATGTCATGCACACAAGCTAAATAAAGCAATCTGCAAAAAGAAAGGTTCCATATCACAGATTACTGGGAAACATTTACTTTCTAATTTACTGAGCAACTGAGCATGGGTTTCTATTCTGGAGCCATTCTTAATACTTTTCTTGACTCTAGATACACAATCTGTTTCTAAACCAATGTCTATACTCTCCTGTGCTGTTATTTGATTGTTTCCTCACAGTCTGTACGTTCATTAATGCCATGCTCTGCCCAGCTCCAGAGACTAACCTAACTGACCTAACAAGCTAGTGAGAAAAACACAGATACACAGGCACACAGAAAAGCTGGGAACATGTGGATTTGACTCCCAATGGAGAAACTATATCATTTGGAAGCTCAGTGTGTTTCTTATATAAAGTTGAACATAAAAGTGGGGTTATTGCATATAGTTGAACAAGGAGACAGGTTAGCTAATCTTAGGGGCAGTCTCTGTAGGAGAGAAGTCTTTAGGCAAAAATATCTGGGAAGAGAAAGCTGCAATGGACAGTTTCTGTATACACAATATTACCATCCAAATGTGGATCAGAAGGATGATTTTTAATCCCTGTGGGGAAAGAAAGGGGATTTTGACATTCCCATGGGGCAGAGGCATTGGGTCGTTGACAAACCCATTCCTATGTCAATGATGTATGTCAGTGATATACATTCATATAGAACTTCATTCATTTCACCCAGGGTTTCCTCAGTTCGCCAAACAATTGCCTTTCACCACAGTCTTGATCTTGTATATTAAAGCATTTTCCTTGCTTTTGATTCTCCTTGTTCTATTATGTTCTGCAGACAGCAGAGTTTGTCTTTATAGAGTTTACCTTCTCAGAAATGTTTGGTCAATATTTATGGTGGCAGCATCAAATGTAGCTATATCCACTAAAATTTAAATCATGGTGAATAATATAATTAATATTAACAATACATTATCATATAGTATCATAATATATGTTATATCATATACTATATAATGTTATATAGATAATATATATAATAATCATAGAATATTTTATCTCATAAGTAATTGTCAGGAAGTGACGTTTGTATATTATACAACAGACAGTATATGCATAGCATTAGATACGTGATTTTATAATCTAGTTCTGTACAACATTATACAAATACTTAGTATGATTAATGATAGTTGGGAATGACAGATACATTATTTAAAATAGCTCTACTTCAGATATGATGAACTTTTTAGATTTCAAATAGAAGGCTATTCATTTTAGTTTACCCCTAGGCACAGTATATGCATCCCACAACAATATAAAAGGCTTAGTTCTTTACATTCTTGTAGGAAATACACTCAGATGGTTCTCACAGCATAATTCTGCTCTGTTTCCAGATGTCTGGCCGGGCTGGAAGACGAGGACAAGACCTGTTGGGTGATGTCTACTTCTTTGATATTCCACTGCCCAAAATAGGAAAACTCATAAAATCCAAAGTGCCTGAGCTGAGAGGCCAGTTTCCCCTCAGTATCTCACTCATTCTGAGACTCATGCTGCTGGCCTCCAAGGCAGATGACCCAGAGGACGGCAAGGCAAAGGTGCTGTGTCCCCAGCCTGGGCCTCTACCAATGGTCTGGCTGGCACTGTGCTGTTATCAGGCTTAGGATGCTTCTCCATGTCCTCTAGAGAGCGGGGGAGGACGCTGGGGGAAAGAATGATAAGTTGTGTTTGTTCCATTGTCAGACAGAGTTTGTGACTGCGTGGGCTTTAAGGTGTTCCCATGAGCACTGTCTTCTAGCATCATAGACAGTATTGTCTTATACCTAGAGTGCCAGCTATCATCTGTTTATACCATTCAGAAACAAAAAGAATTTATTTTTATAAATGTAAAGTAATAGTTTACTTTTCATAAGACAAAGTCTAAGTTAATTATAAATGTTTAGAAAATGTAGAAAGTTTGTAGAAACAAACCCGAAGCAAAAAAAAAAAAACCCTAGTTCTACCAAAATGATCACATTATTATTATTACTATTATTTTGGATTTTGAGATAGTGTTTCTCTGTAGTTTTTGGTTTCTGTCCTGGAACTAGCTCTTGTAGACCAGGCTGGCGTTGAACTCACAGAGATCTGCCTGCCTCTGCTTCCCAAGTGCTGGGATTAAAGGTGTGCGCCACCACAGCCCGGCCACATTATTATTTTTGTTTTTGTTTTCAGACTTTTTTACAAGGTATGATTGCACACTTAATAATGGTGTAAGTAAGTGCACATCAAAACATAACCAGAACATTGTCTTGATGTTTTAGGGTCTGATAAAAGGAGTCTGAGACCATGAATTTGAAATTCACAATTAGATGATTTAATTTCTATTTTTGTGACAACACACTGTTAGATGAACTTGTTTTCATTTTCTGTTGGCCCTCACAGAATGACACATGTGGAGTTAACTATCAAGAAGAGAGGTTTGTTTGGGCTTATGATTACAGAGGTTCAATGCTGCAGGGTGACATCTAGTGAAAGACTTTCTTGAAGTGTCCCAATGACAGGATATCATTTGGTAAAGAGGAAATGTCCCAGCCTGTCTGACCTTTCCTGTTCTTTCCTCTTGTACAATCACAGAGGAGTCCAACATGGGAACCTTCTACTCTTAAGACTTCCTCTGCTTCTAATCACTTCCCTAAATCCTAAGCTTTTAATAAGATCGCCAGCATGGAGATTAGATTTCAGCATGTTCTAGGGACCACATTCAGACCACAGCAGGATCTATTCTGCTAGGTCCAATATTCTACTAATATATACTTATTTCTGGGAACATTTGTGGAGACTTCTCTAGAGAAAAATTAGCCTGCAGGACAGCAATACCCTCAAATGAAGGTGGCCTTGTTCATGCTGAGGTCCTTGATAGAAGGAGAGTGTAAGTCTATTTGTGCAGACTTGTGAGGTGAGCAGCTTCAGTACAATGGAGCCAGGCATGTTATGGATCAAAGCTACTTTTAAAATCATGTGCCCAAAATAAATTGCTCCTCATTTAAGTTGCTCTTCTCAGGTCATAGCAGTGAAAATACTAATACATCATGCTAGTATGCCTTTAGGTATAAGCTCTGTACCTCTAGGACACAGTGAATCACTATTAGTTTCTTTCCCCCCACATCTCCTCACCACTTTGCTGTTTTCCAAATGCTGCCTCCTCTGATTCCAGTACACAAGGAAAAGGGATGTCTTGTCCTACCATTAAGGATATAGGACTTAAATACAGTAGTAGCTGGAGATATGGCTCAGATGTTAAGAACACGTAAGGTTGTTGCAGGGGACCTGGCTCAGTTCCCAGCACTCATACTGGGTGTCTCACACCACCCTGTAACTCCAAGAGGTTGATGGCCTCTTCTGGATTCCATGAGTACTTGCATATACTGCCCCCCCATGTATATACATAATGAAAAACAAAATAACTCTTTCTTTTTTGTTGTTATTTTTTAAAGGACAACAGAGATTTTTCTTGCATTCTGTAAACTCTCCAAACTCAGGGTAGGCAGGTTGACATTTGAGTGGTGCTAGGAAAGTTTGCTTTTATTGTGAGTTCATAGATATTTTAGACAAAAGTTGAATACTATGTATACAAGAGTGTTGTTTGGCACTGGAGATGAAGGAACATTTTCACTCCTTTGGTTTCAGCCAAATTCTTTCTAATAATTTTGCAGTAATGCCATAAGTACCGAATAGTATATCTAACCCCCTTCTCAAATAACTCATATATTGCAGGCTCTGAAACTGATAATGTCTTTTCTGCTCAGACTGTTTGGAGACAATTTTTTTCTGGTTTGGTCTTCTGTGCTTATCTTATTCACTTTTCTGCTAATGTGATAAGACCAAGGGAACTTATAGAAGGAAGGGTCTGCTGGAGACTTTGATTCCTTGACCATCATGGCAGGAGCAGGGCAGCAGGAAGGGAGGCACTGGAGTAGTGGGTGAGGTTTCCCAGCTTGAGACAGTGCCACAATGTAGGGACAGATAGCTAACTGGGAATGGCATGGGCTTTTGAAGCCCCAAAGCCTACACTTGATAATCCTTCCCTAACAGTTTCATAAACCAGGGAGCAAGCATCCAAACATATGAACCTATGAGGCCATTGCCATTCAAACTGCGACAGTGCTATTTAGTGTGCTAAAGGACATACATGCTGCTGCAGGAGAATTGTCTGTATTCTGTTAATCATGTTTTAAATAAATTCTGATTGGCCAGGAAGGAAGTATAGGTGGGACAACGAGACAGGAGGTAAAGGTGGGGCAATAAGAACAGGAGAATGCTGGGAAGGAGGAAGCCCATTCCCCTGCAGTCCTTCCCAGACCACGGAGGAAGCAGGGTGTGTCCTGCGCCACTGAAAAAGGTACCAAGCCATGTGGCTAACATAGATAAGAATAATGCGTTAATATATGTTCTAAGAGCTAACACGAAGCCAGAGCTAATGGGCCAATCAGTTTATCATTATTATAGAGTTTCTGTGTGATGATTTCGGGGCTAAGATAGCTGGGCGGCCGGGGCAACAAGCAGGCCCTCATGTTACAACATGCTATGTATGTTAGGTAATGTGCTATATGATGAAGGAAATTGTGCTGTATTAAATCTAATTGAAGTTTGTATATTATTGCTGTGTTTTGTAATACTTTTTGTATCCTATACAGTGGGTGACCAAGAGCTCCAAGAGAATCCTTTTAAGGGTACCCCCTTTTTCTTGTGTGCTGTAGTCAGAGGAGACAGCCTTTGGAATTATAATAAAGTAGTAACGGAGGGAACCCACAATGATTCACATTGCTTTAGGGGTATAGATCTTCTAATTCACATTATATAAGATATGTGATATGTGTGTGTGTGTCTTTGTGTTATATGTAATTTAGCCCATGTTATCTCTTGCAAAGACATTTCACTTAATGCTGCTGCATCAAAATGGTTTTCTTTGCAGGCGCTGTCAGTGCTGAAGCACTCATTGTTATCCTTCAAACGTCCCCGAGTCACAGACATGTTAAAGCTTTACTTCTTCTCTTCTTTGCAGTTCCTGGTGAAAGAGGTAGGAACCAATCCCCCCCACTCTCTCTCTCTCCTCTACTTGTGAGTAATATATTTCCTACTGCATAGATATAAAATTTTAAGTAGCAGATTTGATTTTTTAATTTTTAAAAAATATTTATTTATTTTTAAAAGAGAAAATAAACTATCTTTTTCCATTTTGCATTCCAGTCAAAGTTCCCACTCCTTCCGCTCTTCCCATCCCCTCCACCTTCCACCCTACTCCAGCGCCCATCCACTCCTCAGAGAGTGTAAGGCACATTGCTTGGGAAAGATCTAAGGCACTCCCTACTATGTATTGGCTGAGCAAGGTATCCATCCAAAGAGAATGAGTTCCTAAAAAACAGTAAAAGCAGTAGGTAAAATCCTGGTGCCACTGCCAGTGGCCCCACAGTCTTCCCCAGTCGTACAACTGTTAACCATATTCAGAGGGACTAGTTTGGTCCTATTCCTTCCCTGTCCAGCTGGAGTTGGTGAGCTCATATTAGCTCAAGTAACTGTTTAAGTGGGTGTCCTCATCATGGTCTTGACCTCTTTGTTTGTATTCTCACTCCTCCCACTCCTTAGCTGGACTTTGGGAGCTCAGCCCAGTGCTCCACTAGAGGTCTCTGCCTCTGTTTCCATCAGTTTCTGGATGAATCCAGCGACTGATGACATTTAAGATAGTCATCAATCTGACTGCAGGGCAAGGTCATTTCAGGCACCGTCTCTTCTATTGCTTAGGGTCTTAGCTGGGGTCAGCCTTGTAGATTCCTGGGAATTTCTCTAGTGTCAGGTTTCTTCTTTGCCCCATAATGACTCCCTCAATCAAAACATCTCTTTCATTGCTCTCATCTCTGTCCTGCCTCCATCTCAACTATCCTGTTCCCTCAAGTTCTTCTCCCCTCGTCTTCCCCTTCTGCTCTCCCTTCTCCCCTGACCCATGCTCCCAATTTTGTCAGGCAATCTTGTCTATTACTCCTTTCCAGGTGGATTTATATACATTTTCCTTAGGGTTCACCTGGTTACTTAGTTTCTCTATGGTCATGGACTATAGGCTTTTTATGCTTTGCTTTACAGCTAGTATACACTTATGAGTGAGTACATATCATGGTCATCTTTCTGGGCTTGGAATACCTCACTCAGGATTTTTTTTCTAGTTCTATCTATTTGCATGCAAATTTCAAGATGACTTTTTTCTTTTTTGCCACTGAGTAGTACTCCATTGTGTAAATGTACATTTTCTTTATCCATTCGTCAGTTGAGGGACATCTAGGTTATTTCCAGGTTATGGCTATTGCAAATAATGCTATTGTGCACATAGGTGAACAAATGTCCTTGAAGTATGATTGAGCATCCTTTGGGCATGTGCCCAAGAGTGGTATTGCTGAGTTCTGACGTAGGTTGATTCCCAATTTTCTAAGAAACTTCCGAACTGATTTCCAGAATGGTTGTACGACTTTGCAAACATTTTATCTACATATGTGTGTATGTGTGAATAGTTGTCACATGTGTGTAGGGGCCTGTAGAGACAGGAAGAGGGCATGAGGGTGCCTGAACCTAGAGTTATAGTTGACTGTGAGGCACCCAGTGTGGATTCTGCAAACTGAGCTCAGGTTGTCTGGAAGAGTGGTAAGTGCTGCTGACTGCTGAGCCATCTCTCCAGCCCTAGATTTTTGTTTTTAACCACATTTCATTATTGTAAATCTTAGAAGACAATACCCAATGAGTGGTGCTACTTGTAATTCATGTAATTATTAATGTTGGGCTACTTGGTGGTTACAGCCTTATTGGCATGTACTATTTTAAACTGATAATGAATGATCTACTTGTTACTAATTCCGTGAGTTGAGCAAAACTAACAAATTATTTTTGTTCTTTAGGGATATATAGATCAAGAAGGTAACCCTACAGGGTTTGCTGGCCTTGTATCACATTTACATTACCATGAACCATCTAATTTTGTTTTTGTCAGTTTTCTTGTAAGAGGTCTTTTCCATAATCTTTGTCAGCCAACTCATGAAGGTAAGTTTGAGGGTTATGTTGTCTGTGTGTGTGTGTATTATCATTTGATAATAAATGATATTATCAAAACATACAGAATACAAATAATATATCATTATTAGTATATAGTTATATATCAAATAATATTTGATATATGTATGTTATATATGTAAAATTATATATGTGTGTGTGTAAATTCTTCTCATGGTGGGAAAAAATTCTGATAGATTTGTGGAAAACTAGAACTTCAGGAATATATTTATTCAATTATCACTTGAGAAAATATCAGTTAAGTGTAACAATGTATATATAAAAGTCTTATTATTTTTATTTTTAAAAAAAGGAGAATGATAATTATATACACAAATTATAGGTTAGCAAATAAGATAAATTGAAATCAGTACTAATAGATGTCCTATTTTGTGACAATGATTTTAAAATATTCACTAGTGTAAGTGGTTACTTGAAAAGTGTGTTGCCACCAGGAATCTGAGTATACTATGTAATATACAATATTTATAAAACATTTTCTTGTAATTAAATATATGATCAATTTTGAAGAACAGCATGGAAAAACATTGTTGAAATATGAAACTCAAAATTCTACTCTCAGATAATAACTAATATTATCTACAACACTATTTTCTTTGAATATAATTGTACAGTGTATATCAATAACTGATATTGCATGGATTATGTGTCTGAGGTCAATTATACAAATAAAATTTGCCCATATTGGACAAAACTGTTATAGTAAGTCCCATACAGGGTTTATGGAAAAACGTTGGGTTCAACGTTTCAAAATAAATTCTTCCTACAATACCTCTGAACTAAATATTGCCTTCTCATAATATTTGTGCTTAATGTTGTGATATTTCCCAGTGCATGGTGGCTTCAATGCCTCCTGCTTTTTCTTGTGCCACTAGCTGATGGAAATATTTTGCTTTGTACAACACCTGTAGTTTTATCCTCTAAGAAATGTATCATTTTGTGACTCCTCAGAAAGTTTTGTAAAAGATGAAATCATTTCAGGCAAGGTATGCTTGTGTTTATTGTTGCTGACAGAGGCAGCCAAAATTCATAACTTTATAAAGGATGCACCCAGAAGTTAAGTAAATTGACAAGTTTCTAACCGTCTAAGAAGTCAGAGACTATACTCAAATGTACTAGCCTGATGCTAGATCCAAAGTTACTGACTATCACATTTTAGATATTCCTACTATTTTCATGCTCTTGGAATGCAGTGGCTCAAATGGACTGTGGCTCCATCTGAGTTGAGGAAGGTCATCTGCAGGTTTAGTTTTGGATATTTTTGTCTTAAGCATTGAGAAGTCATAAGACATTATTGATTAGGTGAGAGAGGCTATCATGGTTAGCATGAGAATGGCCCCCATAGCCTCAATACTTGGTCACCAGGGAATGGCACTATTTCCTTTGTAGAAAGAAATGAATAAATGGACTTTTATTTATTTCTAAGCCAATCTTTTCTCATTTTACATACCTATCCCAGTTCCCACTCCCTTTCCTCCTCCCACTCCGGCCAACTTCCTACTACCCCACCCCCCATTCATTCCTCAGAGATAGGTCTTTCCATGGGGAGTCAACAAAGTCTGACACATCATTTTGAGTCAGGACCAAGGCCCTCCTCCCTATGACTAGGCTGAGCAAGTTATCCCTCCAGAAAGAACGGACTCCAAAAAGGCAGTTCAATAAGTAGGGATAATTCTTGGTCCCACTACCAGTAGCCCCCCAAATTGCCCAAACCATACAATTGTCACCCATATTCATCCTGCTAGGACCCAACTAAGCCCCCTGAATGAGGGTGACTAGTTTAAAGCTTGGCCTTAGCTTAGGCTTGTCCCATTAGCTCTCACAACCTAAATTAACCCATTTATTTTAATCTACATTCTGTCATGTGGTGTTACCTCTATTCTATCTTATACATCCTGTTTCTTCTCCATGTGTGGCTGGTGACTTTACCTTTCTCCCTACCAGAGACCTTTCTGTCCCCATAAACCTCACCTATAAATCCTGTCTAGCAATTTGCTGTCCAGCTTTTTATTACACCAATTATAGCAAATATATCTTCAAACAATGTACAAATATATCACAACAGAGATGTGTCATTTGGGGTGGGTTTGAGGTTTCAGAAGCATATCAAGTACTCTCTCTCTCTCTCTCTCTCTCCCTCTCTCTTCCCCCAGTGGATTCAGATGTAGAACTCTCAGCTACTTCTCCAGTACCATATCTCTTTGTGTGCCTTTCACAATGATAATGTGCAAAACCTCTGAAATTGTAAGCAAGCTCCAAATAAATGCTTTTTAAAATAAAAGTTATCATGATCATAATGTCTTGTCACAGCAATAGAACACTAACCAAGACAGAATTTGGTACCAGAAGCTCGGTATTTCTGTGACAGGCCTGCCACACTGCTTGTGGACAGAAGGTAGACTTTGGATTAGGAAAGCAGTTAAAGATTTTAAGTGAGGCTTGATGGGTCATACTAGTAGGAGCACAGAAGACAGTGGTGCTGAGAGTGATGGAGATTATGATGTTTTAGCTCAAGAGATTTCAGAGGAGAGGAGTATTAGTATGTGGCCTAGAGTCTCTTGTGATGTTTTGGTGAAGAATTTTCTGCTATTATCCAAAAGTATGCCAGATGCTAAATTGAAGAGTTCTGGATTAATGACCCTGGCAGAAATTTCTAGGCAGCCTAGTATTGACTGTGTCCAGTGATTGTTAGTAATCATTCTTACTCAGATCTGATACAAAAAGGAGCAAGCTAGACAAAGAGAAATTCAAAACATACACAGTTTCATGAGAAAAGGAGCACCAGGAAGTCTAATAAAAGCCTGATGTTAAGTGGGATAAAGGGAGTGGTGACCTTAGAGCAAGACTCCACCCATCTAAGCTTCCAACTTGCAAAGAGGAGTAAAGAAAACCTTAAGCAGTGAAGAAAATCATGAACAGCAGAAAGCTGATGCTGATGTAATTAAAAGACAGGACCAAATTCTAGCCCCAGCAAGCAGTAGAACTTGGCAAATTTAGCCACATAGTTCTGGCTTTAGAGTCAAGAATACAAGAAAAGGGTTATGGAATCTCGCTCTGTGACCAAAGGAATCTACTGAGACCAGGCATTGTTATTGACATCCCTGCATGGAGACTCAGAGAGGTCATTGCACAGATCTGTGAAAGTGAAGCCGGGATTGTGTTACAGACTTAGATATATTGGGGATGCCAGAGCTGTGGGATGCCTGTCAAGGAGAGCTGCAGACCAGGTGTGGAACCAGCCCAAGAGAGAGAAGCATGTAACAGTGGCAAAAGCTGAAAGGAGTTGGAGATCTGAAGAGTGTCTTGACATCAGACATAGAGATGCAGAGTGTGGAGTTTGCCCAACTGGTTTTCAGTCTTGCTTTGATCCAATAGTCTATCAATATGCTCACTTTCCTCCCTTCTGGAATGGTAGTGTTTATCCTGTGCCATTGTATGTTGGAAGCATGTGACCTGCTTTATAGTTTGATTTTATAGGAATTTACATTAAAGAGATTGTCTTGAATTTCATAAAGGACATTGAACTTTGGAATTTTAAACAGTGTTGAGACTGTGATCAACTGTGGGGACTTTTGAACTTAGACAATATGCATTTTGCATTATTATATGGCTACAAACCCTGGGGGGCCAAGAAGTGGAATGTGGTGGTTTAGCAGACATAGACCACGTAGGCTCATAGATTTGAACACTTGATCACCCAGGAAGTGGCCCTGTCTGAAAGCTTTAGGAAATGTGGTCATTTATAGTAAGTGTGTCACTATGAAGTGGGTGTTGAGGTTTCAAAAGCCCCTGCAAAGTCCAGAAAATGACTAATACACTGAATCATAAGAAATATATTGGCACAGGGAATAAGAAAAAGAACAGAGAATATTCCAAACAGGGAGGGGAGAGGAATTATGGTTCTTTATTTTCCATTTCCATATTACCAACTCAGCTTCTCCTGATTATTAAGAAAGGACTTTTAAACTACTTGTGATTTTTGAGCACATGATAGGGATACTATCATATGGATCTATTGATGTTTTTATCTTTTATTTACATTAATTCTTGATCTAAATCCAATAGGAAATCAGGTATATTTATACAGTAAAATAAATGAAAAAAACTGTGACAAAAAAGAAAGGTTCAAAAACATTCATATCAGAGAATGTATTCCAAATTCATTTCCTGAACTTTGAAAATAATTTGAAACATTACATATTTTGATTAAATTTTGAATAAATTTAGAAGTCAATGTGAAGTTCTCTAAACAATAACAGTGGTAAGGATTTTAAATTATTACTGAGGAGCTATAGGAATTTCACTCACTTCTATCCATAAGTATATGGGGAAAGACATTCCAGTGATGAGCAGGTAGTGATGCTGTGGATGGATCTGATACAGTTCCTCATTAACTTGGTAACTGGGAGTTACAGTAGCAGGATCTCTGTGGTGCTTTGAAAAGGAATATTCCCCACAGGCGCATATGTTTGAATGTGTGGTCATTTAAAAATGGCACTATTTGAGGGGGAATATGGCCTTCTTGGTGTAGATGTGGCCCAATTGGAGGAAGTGTGTTACTGGGGGTGGGCTTTGGGTTTTGAAAGCTCAAGCAAGCCCAGTGGCTCTCACTTTCTTCTTGCTGCCTCATGATGCAGATGTAGAATTCTCAGCTGCTTCTCTACAACCATGTCTGCCTGTGTGCCAACAAGTTCCCTGCCATGATGATAATGCACAAACCACCTGAAACTGTAAACAAGCCCCAATTACGTGCTTTCTTTGTAATAGTTGCCATGGTCATTGTATCTCCTTACAGCCATAGAACATTGACAAAGACAGAGACATTATCATAAATTTGGTTGAAGTAAGCAAGGTCCAGTAGTAGGAAAGATAAAGATGTTAATGAAGGTAAATGCAGAAACAAAAATGCTCAAGTGAGAAGCATCTGTAGCTGAAGTTATTCTAAAGTTGTTATGAAATGAACATAACATTTATTTTACAAATGAAAAAATTGATGTAACCATTTTTCACATATATGACATGGAACTTTTGTTTTTTACAGGCTCAAAACATTTCTCTGAAGATGTAATGGAAAAGCTGGTTTTAGTACTGGCAAATCTTTTTGGAAGAAGATATATTCCAGCCAAATTCCAAGATGCTAACATCAAGTTTTATCAATCAAAGGTAAAATCTTCTGATAAAATTAATTAATAATAGTACATAAATTCTGCCATAAATGATTCAGCAGCACTAGGATTTCATGAATCTGGGGTAGTTAATGTGCTTTATATACTAATATGTTCCTTTTGGAAATAGTGTGGTTTTTTCAATGACTTAAATGTCCCTCTGTGAATGTGTTCAAAGGTTACATACCTTGTGGATAAGTAGGAAGAAAGTACATTCATGATTTTAATTGATTCCATTCAAATGCAGTATTAATGAAAGGGTGTACAGGGGCTGGGAAGATGACTTGATACAATGCTTGCCATGAACACATGAGGATCTGAGTGTGCATTCCCAGCACCCACATGAAGAGATAGATGTATATTGTGACATGCCTTGTCATCCCAGAACTGAAAAGTTAGAGAAATGTGGATCCCTGGAGCTGCCTGGGGCAGGCTAGCCTAATTGGAATTGGAGAGCTCTAGGTATGCTGAGAGACCTTGCTTCAAAAAATAAGGGGAGAAAACCCACACACATATTTATGTTCACACGCACATGAAATGCAGATGATTATACATTTAAGCCCCTCATTGTTGAATGTGTGTCTGGAGATATGACTGTATGTCACAATGTCATCTCTGAGAAAGCATTACAAAGTTGTGTGGGAAACCGTCCCTTGACTTCCTGAGTCTAAATCTTAGAAACAGCTGTCCAATTTTAGTATTTTCATCTTGGTTGGTCATTTTTGAAAATGTGCATTTGACTATTTAATTAAAACAGTTGCAGTTATTTCCATGAGATTGTTCATAGCACTCTTTCTGCTCTTCTTGGTGTTTTGCGTTGGTTTTCTTAGCAATATCCATGTAACTTCCTGATGTAGCACTGATGGCATGGATGACAAATGTGCAATTCTTTTCTTCACAGTTCTTCAGGTCCAGAAGTCTTAAATGAAGATGATTTGTGGGGGATGCTTTATATGTTATAGTTTACAAACACAAACCTGCAAAAAAGGAGGATCAGTGTACAGGTTGAAAAACTGATTAACAGTGTTAGCACAGTGAAGATAGTGAGAGTTCCAAAACCTCTCAACCAGGAGCCGTTGATTCCGAGCCTGAAAACATGCCTCATTTTCTTTGCTCTACAAACGTGTCCCTATATACTTTGAGATTACTCATGATTCCAGTGGCAGCTGAGGACGTGCTTCTGCTCTTACAAGAGCTGTTTTGATTAGGTAGCACCAGAGCAAGTGTTATCAGTAGATAACTTGTTTTTTCAAGTGCAAGTAAGAAAAAAAAACAAAACAATTTAACCTCAGTTCAATCAAAAAAAGAAGAAAACGTGGCTTTATTGAAAACAATAGAGTTATACTTTGTGGTATACCTTTTACCTTCATTGCTCCAAATTCTCAGTTTTTAAGGAAGGTGCTCTCTGCTCTCTGAAAAACCTTTTGCATTTAGGTGTTCCTTGATGACCTCCCTGAGGACTTCAGTGAGGCCCTGCTTGAGTACAACACACAAGTGACAGAGGACTTTGCTGCTTTTCTGCTAATTGTGTCCCGACTGGCTGATATGAAACAGGAATATCAACTCCCCTTGTCAAAAATTGGTAAGTATGTTTCAGTTCCCTGTGGAGCAATTTAGTAATAATCTGTACAAGCACACGCAATATGGATGCTAGGGATGCAGGTCATTGGCAGTGCTCCAACTCTACCATGTTTTTCTCAGAAGGCTGGCACTTCAGAAAGTCAGCTTGCCTTAGAATAATTGGGTTATTTCTGCTAAGGCAAAAAAAAAAAAAACTAAACAAAAGAAAGTTGGGGAGGTTGTGACTGGCAGTTAAAAGCGTAGTGGAGAATAAAACTAAAACCAATTTGAATTATATTTAAATGGTTTTGATTAAGGGCTGACTTTGGCTCAGTCCTAGAAAATGGAGCAAGGATGTCTCTGAGACAAGAGAAACCAGAGGAATTCTTTCTTTTATTATTTTTATTTTTAAAACAATCTTATTTTACATACTAATCCGAGTTCTTTCTCCCTCTCAGGCTTACCCTACCTTCTCCCGCCCCCATCCACTCCTCAGAGAGGATGAGGCCTCCCATGGGAAGTCAACAAAGTCTGTCACATCATTTGAGGCAGGACCAAGGCCTTCCACCCTGTATCTAGGCTGAGCAAGGTGTTCCCACCATAGGGAATGGGCTCCAAAGGGCCAGTTTATGCAGTAGGAAATAAACACTGGTCCCACTGTCCCCCACTAACTGTCCAAACCACAGCTGTCACCTGCTTCAGAGAGTCTAGTTCAGTCTTATGCAGGTTCCACAGCTGTCAGCTAGAGTCAGTGAGCTCCCACTTGCTCAGGTGTGCTATTTCTGTGGGTATCCCTAACATGGTGCAAAAATAAAATCTAAAGAAGAACAAAAGGGATCTATCTCAGCCTGTTCTGGTCAGAATTCACAGGTAAGGAACGTGGAGACTCGCCACTTGTGTCTCACCTGATGAGCTGCAGGGAAGGAAGGATGGCAGTTTCACCATTTGTTTGTCTGTCTGGAAACTTCGATGTGGATTTGCTTCGTCCAGGAGTTTCAGATAACGTAAGTAAAGAGTGATGTCCATTAATCAGTCTCTGCGGGGCGTTTGCTCCAGTCTAAGTGGTGTACTGTAACAGACTGCTGTCAAGGCTGTGGAACACTAGCATACAGATGATAAAACATTATACTTTCCATTGTAAGAAAAATATTTTTATTTATTAATTTTCCGAGTCTGATCACAGATAACAGTTTTCCCTCCCTCTCTCCTCTCCTCCTATTTCTTCCCCTAACCTTCCCTCTTAACCTGCCAGCCATACACTCCTTTCTTTTCTGAAAATTGTGGGCCTCCCATATATATCAGTTAATCAGGCATATCAATAAAAAATAATTTTACAAAAATAAATTTTTAGGAGTTTTGATTTCTTTATTTTGCATGGATGACTGCAAAAAACTGGCTGGATATGTAAAAGATTGGGAGTTATGTATGTTGAATAAACACTATTAATTTTTAAGCATTATAGTTTCCGTTCCCAAGATGGATGTGATGGCTCATGTCTATCACATAACTGGGGATGCTCAGCATAACTGGAGATGCTGAGACAGGAGGACTGCTACATATTTGACAATTGCATAATGAGTTTCAGGCAGGGCTATAGTGCCTTCCTGTTTCAAGATGAAAAGGGACTGGAGGAAGAAGAGGAGGAGGGAGAAGACATTAGCAAAATAACTCTGCTTTCCATTTATTTTGCAATTAACTTAATTTATGAAATATAACAATCACCTTTACTTCCTTTTTACATGTAAGATTTCCATGAAAATTCAGATGGGTGTTTACACAGTAAGAATTAGCTAGAAAGTCTGAGTCTTATTGCTGCAATATCACACCTATTAGAAGGTGCATGCATGAATTCATTCCCACTCACCTTCATCAGCATCAATTAGAAGAGACTTAGATGCATGCATGATCTCATTTCCACTCACCCTCGCTGCCCATGGAGTTGTAGAAAGCAGTTTCTGCTTCTTTTTCCTTCATTTTGAAGCATTTGTTATAAGTATTTAGACTCATGTTACTTGACCATAGCCTGCTTTATACTTGAGCCAATTCATTTTATATAAATTTATTTTACTAGAATAGGTGAATTCTTTAAAAATTTCACTTACTTGCATTATTTGTTAGTTTAATGCTATATTCTAGTGTCTTTGAGTGGCTTATGAAGAAAGGAATACACATAAATTGAGAACTCATGCCTCTTCTGTATTTCATTTCCTTGTGCTCCACTAAAGTTACCCAACTTTCCAAATTTTTCTGAAAATAATTCAGTTTACAAATGACTAATTTTTTATGCTTGTATTTTATCCTATACAAGAGAAGGAATGGTTAATTTTACTCTCCTGGAGTATCTTTCCCTGTGTTTGTTTAATATCTGTAAGATTCAGCTATGTTTTATAGTTATTATGAACTAACGCTGACAACTTAACCCATAATTCTTAGATCTTAGTCATGTGGTTTGGTGCTTTTTCTCAGTGCAGTATTCTCATCTTGCTTCCTCTGCTTCTGGATGACAACTGCTCCTCTGCCTTTCCTCTTCCCAGAATTCTCTTAGTCTGCCTGCCCCGCCTCTACTTCCTGCCTGATTACTGGCGAATCAGCATTTTATTAAACCAGTACTAATAACAAATCTTTACAGTGTACATCATTTCTTCCTTTTTCTTTTCAAAAGAAGACCCTGAATTTCATCACCTTTGTTTAACTTTTTTCCTGACCATTGTCTGTAGCAACTTGTAACCAACACACTAAATAAAGACAAAATTCATAATCCAGTTTTTTGGAGGGGGGGATGTGGGCATAGTTTTTTAGGCTACTTCCTGATGATTGGGGGGTGCTGGTAATCTTATGGGAATCCAAAGAAAATTTAGGATTTTCAAATTTTGGTCAGGTTGCCTGGAGTATTCTGTGTGACTAAATCATCTCAGCAAGCAGCCTTGAAACTATTCTGGATGTAGAACTCAGAAGAAACTGCAACAGAAATGCTCTAAAATATTGGATTATCTATTTGTTCCCATTGGAGATTTTGCAGGGGGTTCCTTCAATCAAACCTTATTTGTCTTAACCAAGAATAAATCCACAACCTCTCATATCCTGTGGTAACAAAAGCAAAACTTTTTCTCCAAAGTAACATATCTTTTCACTTGAATTTTGAAGTCAAGGCATTTTCAAAATATATAGGTTGGATTAATCCATCGGCATTAATAAGCAAATGTCTTTTAGCTGCTGTTGCTCAATCCTCAGAAAACAATTCAGTAGCATACAATATCTTTTCTATCTTTCTGTGACTTTTTTTCTTGTTCTGATTCTTTATTTTTAATTTTTAAGTTTTTTAGTTTTGAGACAGAGATTCTCTGTGTATGTTCAGCTGTCCTGGAACTCACTCTGCAGTCCAGGCTGGCCTTAAAGTCACAGAAACCCACCTGCCTCTGCCTCCCAAGACCTGGTATTAAAGGCATGCACCAACACACCTGGCTATCTATTTTTTTAAAAGACTTTCTTTATTCTCTTTTTTCCTTCCAAGTCTATATTTATTTTTAAGCACACTGTAAACCACTAGAAGGGTTTTTTTTTATTCTGTGTGAATTTGTCTTTACTGTTTCTCTATATCTTTTTCTGAGTCTTTAATCTGCTAAGAGGCATGACTAGGATTAAAACAGTGACTTTGGCAGGTGGCTCTGCCCCACCTCGTGTCTTCCTGGATCTAGGTTCATGGTGGAGGTAATGGAAGGAGTCACTTTTTTTGCAACAACTTTGTGGAGTTCCTAGGTCCAAGAAGCATGCCACCACCAAGAAGCATGCCACCCACTGTTCATAAACACCATTTAAGGGTTTGGTGGAAGGCCTCTTAAAAGAGCTGTGAGGTTTTTGCTGCTAACCCTAAGTCAGGGAGCCTTTGGTAAAGGAGCCCAGTCTCTGCTTGCTGCCATTAAACAGAGCCTACGGGAGTAAAGATGTTTACCTAGAAGCTACACTTGATTCTGTTCTTATCTGTCTAGAATCCTTTTCTTTTAAAGCATTCTCAGGCTTTATGTGGATATTCTTATCAAACTTTTGGGCCCCATTTGTAGACAGAAGTTTCTGTCCTGCCTGGTCCTATAGTCATTCAATCCCAACTAAATACACACAGAGGCTTATTTATATTAATTATAAACTGTTTGGCCTATTGTCCAGGCTTATTACTAACAAGCTCTTACAGCTTAAATTAACCCATAATTTTATCTATGTTGAGTCACATAGCTTGGTATCTTTTTTCAGTACAGCATTCTCATCTTGCTTCCTCTGCCTCTTGATAACAACTGTGTCTCTGCCTTTCCTTTACCCAGAATTCTCTTAATCTGGTTGCCTCACCTATACTTCCTACCTGGTTACTGGCCAATCAACATTTTAGTAAACCATTATGACTGACAAATTTTTACAGTATACAAAAGCATTATCCTACAACATGTTTTGACATGAAGGTCTAAATTATTTTCCACATACCATAATACTTCACAATATAAAACTATACACTGCTCTGCCTTCTGTCTATATTTGGTCTGTTTTTAATTCTCTGTTTCTACAAACATTTGGTATTAATGTCTGGTAATGTGTGCTACTTTCTCTTAGGTGAACTTTCTGGGTCATAAAAATATAAAAATATTAAAATGTTCATGTCTACTACCCATGACTCCCATCCACTCTAGTGTTGTAGAATATTAGATAAAGATGTGTTGCATTTGTTTGTGCTGTAGAACATTTGTTTAATGAGGGAAAGATGTGTTGCATTCTTTTGTGTTGCATTTGTTTAACACTGTGAAGCTGTTACTCTGCGTGTCTAAAGCACGGATTGAACTAATAAAGAGATGAACAACCAATAATGCAGGAAATGGATAGGTGGGGCTTCCAGGCAGAGAGAATAAATAGGAGAAATCTGGAAAGAGAGATCAAGGAGCAGGATAAGGAGTAGGATAAGGAGCCACCCGGATACACAGCAAGCCATGGAATAAGTAAAGAAAGGGATACAGAAATAGAGAAAGGTAAAAATCCAGAGGCCAAAAATAGACAGGGTAATCTAAGTTAAGAAAAGCTGCTAAAAATAAGTGAAGCTAAGTCCAGATATGCATAAGGAAGAATAAGTCTCTGTGTGATTTATTTGGCAGCTGGGTTGTAGGCGTCCAAAGACCAAGGAGTAAAGAGTAAACAAAACAAACAAATATACTCTAGAATGTAGTAGGGCCTGTTTACAGTGTCACTAGCCCTATATCAGAACTCCTGTTGGTCACATGAGGCAGAGATTTCATAAAACAAACAGAGACAGAAAACTACTTATTTGCTTTCTTCTCTTTTTATTGTTTTTGTTCTATCCTCTCTCTACTTTTTTTTATTCTGGATGTTGATTCTGAAAATCAGCATGCTTGTTCAGTTAAATATTCTCATGTGACTTGCAGGCCTCTTGCTCTGTGAAACCCCATTTGTAAAGGTAATCTCTGAATTGTTAAGGAGTTGTGAAAAATTTTTTAGTTAACTTTTCTTTCTTAGTTAGTTTGCTCTGTTCCAGCAAGGCTGGGGACAATCCTCTTCACAGGTAGAGTTAATCCATGCCCTAGGATGCTCTGCCTCAGTGTGTGCAGGAGGCAGCTGCTCTTCTACCAACAGAGTGTTCTTGAAGAGCATTGGTGAAGATAAAATGACTATAAGTTCTAAGTCAAAAGCCTTCCTTCCTTGTGAATAACCATTCACAATTCTATTTCTTTAGGTCGTTCTAAACACAATTGGTATCAATCACACCCAAGCCCCAGTGCTGTGGCCACACAGATTCGACAGTACAGGAAGAAAATTGCCACTTAATGCATATGCACTTGACTTCTATAAGCATGGATCCCTTGTGGGATTAGAACAGGACAATGGGTATGTTCCTTCCGGATAATTCCAGGAAATGGTTAACCCTGCCAAGTATGTTAGATTTTCACTTCCAGACTGATGGCAAAGATGATGAAATACTACACTATTTTTATTTCTAGTTTGTGAGCAAAATTTTGGCATTTATACCAACTGACATAACCTATATATATATTCAAAATGTATCTTTGTGAATATTCAAATATAATATATCTTTATATTACAGTTCTACGTAAGCATCCTTTGGTGTTTTAATGACAAGTAGCAATCTGGTATTGCTTAAGGCCTGAGAGAATATAAAGTATCTAATTTTTATATCTGGTTCTGAGACAGTTATTTTAGCTTGTTGCCAGAGAAGCCATTTCTATAAGTATAAAAAAAACCCAAGCATTATTAAGGTCACTATGCATACAATTAAGGTGTTGTGGCCACAAAAGTTGGACAGGCAAGGAAGAAAACTGCCACGTAACACATATGCACTTGGCTGCTATAAGCAAGGATCCCTTTTGAGGTTTGACCAGGTAAAGAGGTATCTTCTCTCTTGATAACTTCAAGAAATAATTAGTTATGCCAATTATATTAGATATTTATATCCAGAGAAATATTGGCCCAAGTGCTAAACACATACATCTAGAGCCAAATATACTAAGGAATTAAATATACATGTGATATAAAAATTTGAACAATACTTATTAAGATATAAAAAGTTTTGATAGTACTCAAAACACTTCTAGAACACTCTTGTCTATTCAACTTAATTTATTATTGTCAAGAAAGTAGTTGTTGTATTAGCAAATAATATTTTTTGTTTTTTAAACTTAATCATTGATAATCTCATAATTGTATATAAAACAATATGGCTACACTTCATCCATATCTTTTATCTTTTCCCAATTGTACCCCTTAAGCCCAGCAAATCATCCTCCCATTTTGGAGTCTTCAAATTTTGTTTTGTTTTGTTTTGTTTTTTTATTTTGTGACCTATTGAGTTATATGAGGGCTGCCTGCATGAGTGTGGAGCCCAGGGGCACAACAGTGACTAGGATCCTGAAGCAAAACGATTCTCCCTTCTTCAGCTCACAGGACCTATGAGCCTACCTACCGCTCATCCATGCCTGATGTTAGTGGTTCCTCTCTTGCACAGACCCTGTGCAGGCGACCTTAGCTGCTGTGAGTCACGAGTCACGCCATGCCCAGAAGCTGTTGTTTCACAGCACTCCCCTCACTTCCCGCTCTTAGTTCTTCTTGTGTCCTCTTCTGTGATGTCCTGCCTTGGTGAGGTGACATAGATGTTTCATATAGGTAGAGTGCTCAGCAGTCACTTGTCCTCAGCACTTTGACCGATTGTGAGCCACCCATTTCAAAAACACAAAATCCAAGAAACAAAAAGCCCCCAACACCACCCCCCAAAAAAACAAGTAAACAAACAAACATAGAAACAGCTTGTGTTATCATGGCTATAATTTTGGGGTATAATTAATAATAGTAAATAATTTTGTGTCATTAATTTCAGTTTTTTGTTGTTTAGGATACATCAAGGGGAAGCTTACCAGTTGTTGAAAGATTTTTACCTTACCATTAAATCTATCAGGTATGTTACATGTTTCCTATTTTTCAGAAATTTAATTGTAATTTAAAAATGTTGAGTTTTTTTCATGATCCAGGTATGGAAAAGCATCATGGAGCCTGTCACATAGCATTCATTTCCACTTCCTAGAGGGCTTATGAATCTCCATCTGTACAACTGCTTGGTTATGTTCCGTAATATAATTAATTACATAGTACTTTGGAGATTAAGGTCCATCCAGAGAGAGTCTCAGGCTCAGGCACTAACACTAACGGGAAACTAGTCTAGAGCATCACTGATAACACATCCTGGTATTTCCAGTGGTCTCAATTGCAAAATCTTGTTAAACACACAATGTTTCTGATGGACCATCAGGTCTCCAGGTTGTATCATGTGCTTCCTCTTGAATATCTTGCTACAACCTATATTTTTCTATGGGGTTTGTCTGACTGTCAGTGCATAGTCACTTCCTAATTTGATCTGCAACAAGCCCCGTTAATCACAAGCAATATTAAACTTTATATGAGCACCCCATCCTTAGGCTCTATTGGCCATATAATGTCACCTAGTTAAATGATCATCTTCCCAGTCCCTCAGGTCTAAGTGTATTTCAACACTTTAACAGTGATTCTTTATTTTTCACGGTATATTCAAAATGATCATAAATCTTATTATAAATTGCATCCTTAATAAGCAATTATTTGTTTTATTTCCTTGATCAGAGCTGAATTAGACACATACACACAGTGTGAATTTGAGGCATACAAGAGCAGAGGGAACAGCTTTGTTCATCTATAGCAGTGGTTCTCAACCTTCTGTATTGCAGTTTCTCATGTTGGGGTGACCCCCAGCCACACAATTATTTCATTGCTACTTCATAAGTGTAATTTTGCTACTATTATGAGTCATAATGTAAATATGTGATATGTAGGATATCTGATATATGCCCCCCAAGTTGAGATCACTGATCTGCAGCATCTCTAGGTGAGGTGGCACATAGTTATCCAAAGTATAATCTCAAGAGCAACTCAGGAAGCCTCCAGAGATACTAGAGTTGAGTCCAAAGCCAGGCTAAAAAAGAAAAGAACATTATTCATTCATTCATCTAACCAATGTGGCTGCATCATTAGTTTGAGATACTTTTAAACATTTGAGGTACAAGGATTTTTAACTTTTGATCTTATAATCCTTGTATTAGCTACTTTTCTGTTGTTGTGATAAGACACTGTGAACAAGGCAACTTATATAAAGAAGAAAGATTTAGTTTTGTTTATGGTTCCTGAGAAATTTGAGTCTGTTTCAGGAAGATAATTCAGTGTTACATTTTAGAATTAAGGCTGCATATTTTGAGCATCATGGACACAGAGCCCTGAATGTAAGTGTGGCATAGATCTACAGTCATTCTATGTGGTAGAGATGTGTCAGATTGTCTCAAAGTGTACAACAGTGAGGGTGCTCAGAAATGAATGAAGGTCTGAATTAAGGAAACAGAAATAAT
This sequence comes from Ondatra zibethicus, assembly GCA_004026605.1. Taxonomy (NCBI): domain Eukaryota; kingdom Metazoa; phylum Chordata; class Mammalia; order Rodentia; family Cricetidae; genus Ondatra; species Ondatra zibethicus. The sequence goes on from PVIU01011624.1 coordinate 57,561, forward strand.
GATACAGGTTATTAATGCTACAAATACTTGTAATTGAAACATTGATACTGAAGTTCATATAGTAGGTAAAGATGATCAAGGTTTAAATTGTTGTTAATGAATCTCTCTTTTTCTTTCTCTCTGTCTCGCTTACACACACACACACACACACACACACACACACACACACACTACATTGTGAAAGTGACATTTGTGGGGAAGTTAAAAATAATTAGAATTTATATATTATGGATATCAGAGGACATCATCACAATGATTAGTCTGTAACTCAGGAGAAGCAAATTAATGTCGCTGATAGATATTTCAGTTTGTTGATGAGTAAAGGCCCAGGAAAGATGGATCTCTAGAAGGGGCAAAATATTAAACAATGAAAGGCAAATAAGATGTCAGATTGGGCTTTATTTCCGCCAAGGCTACTCTCTATGAACTGTTCAGTTTTGTGTTTCTTCTTCCTTTCTTCATGCCTTTGTACCAGTTTCTTAATGCTGATGTAGCAAGTTGTCACGTAATGATATAAACCTACTTAAATATTACCATTCTGGAGGTCAAAAGTCAAAAGTGTGTTCGACTGAGTAAAACTTGGTTTTTGGACACTCTGGTGGAAAACCTTGGCTCTTCCCCAACCTTTAGGGCTTGTCTGCATCATTTTAGGGGTTCCCTGCTCACTGTTTCCTAATGTCTTTGAGGTCAGGGATGTTCAGCAGAGAGAGCAGAGACTGTGTGTCAAGTGTCCACGTTTCACTCCTCTGACATCAGTTCTCACTTTCCTCACACCATGAGCACTTTGGGGAAGTCCATTGGCTTCACCTAGAGAACCCAGAATAACCCCCTGCAATCAAGATTAACTATTACCTGTGGCCTCATTTGTGATGGTAATTCCTTATTGACATGGAGCCTTATATGGTTACAGGTTTCTGGGGATTTAGGTGAGCACATCTGAATTAGATGAGGACCATTTATTCTACTGGCCACATCCCACTTTCATTTTTTTTTGTCACTTACCTGGGAAAGGAAAGAAAACGTTTCTTCTCTATTGTGAATTACAGTCTTTTATGAATGCAATAGCAGCAATACAAAACAAAAACCAACCAACCAAAAACAAAAACCAAACAATAAGACAAGAACAACAAAACCCCACAAAGTATGTCCACAAGATATACAGAGAAAAGAAATTTTTGTTGTACTATTTAAAGGAGCAAGGATCCAAGAACATAGAATTTGGTAGCCTTTCAATTATCCTTTGGTAATAAAGGCACTGCACAAAACTCCTTGTCTTATTTTCCTTTTTCTTTCCGATTTGTTTTGTACATACAATATTTGGTTAATGAATTTGTTTCTTATGAGTATTCCTTATAATTTGCTAATAATATTTCATCTCTTTACAGGACAGCCTTTTTTTATAATACTCATGACCATTAGTTGACTAATAGTGTGTGTGTGTGTATATATATATATATATATATATATATATATATATATGTATGTATTCTTCTATTTGTAGTGTCTCCTTACGTGAACTGTGTGAAAATGAAGAAGACAACGTTGTTTTAGCATTTGAACAATTGTCTGAGTCTTTTCATGAGAAGTTTGAAAAAGTGTGAAAAGAAAAACCATGTAAATCACCTAAAATATCACCATATAAGCTTTGGAAGTTATATATGTTTTATTCTCATTGATGATCAGAAAATCATACACAATGAAATGGAATGACCAAGCAACTTGCTGTGTTTGGCTCTGAGCAATCTTCGCCATCCCACTTGGTGTACCTAAGTCTTGGTTTCTTTAAATGATTGACTAAAAATGCTTAGTTTCCAAATTATTGAGGATTGAATGAGAAAATGCAGGATTTGCATATATATGTTTGAAGATTTTTTTATATTCTGTGAGACACAAACAAATATTGTTTTTAAATATTTTCACTGTTAGTATATGTAAAAATTTATTAAAACTAGAAAAATTAATGGCAGTATCATGAAAATGTAATACATTCTTCCAAATCAACATAAAAGGATTATACGATTATACTACTTAGAGAGCAGCTGTTGAAATAATATATCTTATGAAATAAGCTACTTATAAAAAATTGTTTTCATCCATTTTGTGAAGCTTTAAAGAAACATATAGCTAATGTTTTGCTTCATTTTAATTGTATATACAGATTATTGAAATAATAACCTCATTGGTTTCATTTGTGTGAAATATATTCATCTAGTAATTCACTTGCATGGTACCATTAATTCTGTAGAATTATTTACATAGGATCATTCTGTCATTGAGGCCTTACCCTCAATTCTCAACTCTAGAATTTTTTTTGAAACCCTCAGCTTGAATTTACAACACTGAATCCTCAAAACAAAGATTGAGGCTTTTCTGTCACTCAGTGAATGGTGCTCTTTTTGGTATCACCATAGGTAGATGGTACTGATAAAAAAAAAAACTAAAAACTGTTATGGTTCATTTATTTTGAAGCAAAAAAAATCTAATTACTAAAAATGAAATAGCATTTCATGAGCAATGTTAGAAATCTCTACCTTGGTGGTGGTGCTGTGGGATGCAGTCTAAACTGCTTTCATTCTTTAAATGTTACAGCAGTGCTGTAACTGAGAGACGTTTAAGATCCTGCCTAGCACCTCCTAATTGCTACCCAGTGGAATGTTACATAATGTGAAATTTATTATCTTTTTAGTTTTAACTTAATGCTTGTATTTAGTTTAGATGGGAAAAGAATATTCCCCCAACCCTATATGCAAAATCTAACCTGGCTTCTAGAGTTTTAGAGGAGTGAGCTCATTTTTGCCATATGTAACATCTTTGAAGTGTGTCCCCTGGGAGTGGGAGTGCACTGCTTCTTTAGTCTTTAGCTAAATCTAAAGAGAAAGCAGGAACAATTTCTTGAGAGTGAGTTTAGGAGAAACACATCAACAAAAAGGTGGAGCTCAGAAAACCTACAAAAACTATGAACTGGGAAGATATTTTCCTAGAATCCTTTAGAACAAGGTAGAGCTTATGATGATTCCTTGGACTCCAGAGAAGAGAAAAACCAGGCAACGAGAGGAATGGCTATCCTGGGCCATGATACTTATCCCTCAAAGTTGGCAGGTTTCACACATGGAAAAATGTCCCAGACTTAAGTGAATTCTACTACACTGGAGAAAGTGAGTTCAAGGTAGACATGCTTTACCCTGTATCCTGAATCTCTCTCATGGAGTTCAAACCTACCACTGTTCATAGAAGTAGAGTATGGGTCTGCATTGTTCTAGGTAAATAAAGTTTAGGAATGACTAAAAGCAACAAGACATGAAGTTGACAAGATCAAGCTTTATCAAACTTAAATTTCTGCATAGTAAACAACCAACAGAAACAGAGAAAACAGCACAAAAGGGGGGTAAAATGAAGAATATGCAAGGAACTAAAAAAAAATCCCCAAACAGAGAAAAAACTCAAGCAATCACAGAAAATGAACAAATGACATCAATAGGCAGTTTTCAGATGTGTAAAGATACAGGAAAAATTACTCAACTCCAGTAATAACTAAGGAAACAAAAACTAGAAAGAATTACATTAAAATACATCATCCCAGTTGACTATGCCAAAAATGGCAGAAATAAGATGAAATATTATAGACATCTCATAGAAAAAGTAACTTGTGCATTTTAGGTGTGAATGTTAATTAATGCAGCTATTTTGAAAAAACAACATGGATGTTTCTCAATATATATATTGAGACTTACATTATTTCCAGATTCCACTGCTGGAAAGTGAGAGACATCTGTACCTGTAGGTTGCTCATAGCATTTCTAACAATAAGCCAAATGTAGAGTACAATTAAGTGTTGGGTAAATGAGTGGTTATAGAAGTGTGTGTGTGTGTGTGTGTGTGTGTGTGTGTGTGTGTATAATAGAGTGCTATCAGAGTGACCAAAATGTGAAATTATGTCAACAGCAGAAATATGACTAAACCGGAGGACAGTGTGTAAAATGAAATACAACACACAGAAAGACAATGCACAGAAGGAGAAAGAGATATGGAAATAAAGTAACAGTAAAATGGTAGTTATTAGAGGCTGGGAAGAGTTTAGAGAGTTGAGTAAAAAAAAAGGATGGGACAAGTAGAAGGAGCAGTTGTTTGGAGAAATACCTTCTCATGCTCTATAACACAGTGAGATGATTGAGGGATGCCAATTAATTACACATTTTGAAATAGCAAGTAGGATGTTAAATCTCTCTACTGCAAGGATATGATAAATGTTTGATGATGGATGTACCAATTGCCCCAATCGATCGTGATACATTGTAGTGAAATTTAACAGTGTATTCCTTGTATATCTTTGTGTATCTATTAAAGAAATAAAAAACTACACCCAAAATATCTGTGACTTTTCTTTTTCTGAAAGTATATTTATTTTACTGAGATGTGTTGGTGATTGCCTTTAATCCCAGCACTCGGGGGTCTGAGGCAGGCAGATATCTGTGAGTCAACCTGGTCTACAAATCTAGTTGCAGGACAGGCTCCAAATCTACAGAGAAACCCGATCTTGGAACAAAAAAAGAAAGAAAGAAAGAAAGAAAGAAAGAAAGAAAGAAAGAAAGAAAGAAAGGAAGAAAGGAAAGAAGGAAGGAAGGAAGGAAGAAAAAGTATATTTATTTTTATTTTATGTGTATTATTATCTGCGTTTTTGTTTGTAGTCATGTCACATGTATGTCTAGTGCCATCAGAGCCTAGTAAAAGGTGAGCCCATGTGATTAGAGTTACCGTTCTGAGCCACCATGAAGGTTTTGGGACCCAGATCCAGTTTATCTGGTAGGGTAGCAAGTCAATTTAACCACTGAGCCATGGCTCCATCCCCATTCAAGGGCATTTATTCATGTTAAGGATACACTTTTTTTTTTTAAAACATATGACATTTTTATTTTAATTCCACATCTTCCCAATCTGAAAGCCCTGGAAATCCCCTTCAGCCCCTCCTCTCTTCCTATGCCTCTCTATCCAGCTTCTCAGTCTTCCAACATCTCCATGGCTAATCCTGGTCAGTCAATCACTAACTCCATCCTTGATTCTAGGTGACTTTATATTGGCAGATTGCAGTGCGAACTGCAGATTGGCAATGTGAATAATTCTCCCACAACAAATGATTAGAAATAATTTACATAAGATTAAGAATATGACCTGTAGTATATACAATAGAATGCTTAACAACATATAAGATGTGAGTATACAGGAAAATATTACAGGAAAAATTAAAAATATTAAAGTGAATGGAAAAGTAAATTTTACACACACACAGCACTCAAGATCTGTATCCTCTTCATCTCCAGTTTCTTTTTTTTCTCTCCATATTTAATTTTTTATTATTGAATTATAAATAGTACCATTCAAAATTTCCACCTCCTCCGCTCCTCCCATTTCCCTCCCGCTTCCCCACTCCCCCTCCTCTTTTCCCCTCCAGTCCTAAGAGAGGGCAGGTTACCCTGCCCTGTGGGAAGCCCAAGGCCCTCTCGCCTCCATCCAGGCCTAGGAAGGTATGAATACAAACTGACTAGGATCCCAAAAAGCCAGTACATGCAGTAGAATCAAATCCCAGTGCCATTATCATTGGCTTCTCAGTCAGTCCCCATTGTCGGTCATAGTCAGAGAGTCTGTTTCGATCACATGCTCGTTCAGTCCCAGTCCAGCTGGCCTTGGTGAGCTCCCACTAGATCGGGCACACCATCTCCACTAGATCAGGCACACCATCTCAATGGGTGGACGAATCCCTTGCGGTTCTGACTTCTGTGTTCATCTTCTCCCTCCTTCTGCTCTTCAACTGGGCCTTGGGAGCTCAGACCAGTGTTCCAACGTGGGTCTCTGTCTCTATCTCCATCCGTCTCCGGATGAAGATTCTTCTGCTCTTCGACTGGGGTAAGGATCTGAACCGAGAATTCTCATCAGAAGAAATTCGAATGGCTCAATCCATTGCTCTGGTGTGAATGTGGGCCTTTGTCTCTATCTCCATCCATCGGACGAAATTTCTATGGATGTGATCAAGATATTCATCAGTGTGACTATGGGACAATGATAGTTCCGGCACCCTCTCCTATGCTGCCCAAGGACCTAGCTGGGGACATCCCTGTGGACACCTGGGATCTCCTCTAGAGCCAAGTATCTTGCCAGTCCTAAAATTACTCCAATAATGTAGATCTCTTATTCCCTTCTCCAACACCCACCTTTCCTCCATCTCTGCCCTCCCACTCCCCCAATATCTCCCCAGTCCTTCCCTTCTCCCTTCTCCCTTCTCCTTCCCCCTCTCCCC